>CM076727.1:19736839-19872189 GCA_038501795.1 Pseudopleuronectes americanus
TATTATGTTGTGTGTCGCGGTCAATCGAAAAATTCCGAATGTTCGAATTTAGATGTGTATCCTTCGCTTTAGAGAGACCTATGAGGAATAAGCTCTGAAAAACCATATTGATAACGTCATCATTGTATGAAGTTGTTGCAGCATATGAGCGAGTTTACATTCGACCTGGTTATTCCAAGATTCATTTGGCTTTTTTGCTCTGTTTTTGGTCTCCACCACTGAAGACACAGTACATAGCTCTATGTTTGATAAATGCTCCACTCTGCTCTCAGCAGGAGATGATTTGTAAAGAGCTTCGATGCTCAACACACAACTAAATTGATTGATTTGACACATAAACGTATGGAGTATGTGTCACATAGATTACATGCCACTTCATTACATACACCTATTCAACTTATGAAGTTATTTAGTTGGACAAAATGGGCAATTTGAAGTTGACTGGATGGAAAATTCAAGGTTGGACAGACAGAGACTCCTAAAGTTTTTAATTTATCTTAGATTTTCTTAAATACAAATTAAATCTAGTAGTTTTCATTTTTTAGCATGAGAAAAAAAACCTGTGTAAAGATTCCCTGACAATACAACCCTCGCAGTGAAGGAATTTAAACTAAATGCAGTTTATTCCACTCCGATACTTCAATGCAAACCACTGGCTGTTGGACAAGACACTGGTAAAGCACCGAACTCCCTCTGCTCACTTTAAAGGAGGAATTTAGTGGGAAATGGAGAAAGAAGCACATAAAACCCCCCAAAAATTAAAATCATCTGCCCCTTGCTCTTTCCACAATGACTCATAATCAATCATAATCCGCTTACTTGTCACTAGCTTGTTTTCACTTTGCCCTCCCAGTGTACATTATTGAAAAGTGTATAGCCGGGCTTTTAGAGAACAGTAAAAACTTTGTGGGGATGATGTTGCAACGATCTGGAGTTCTTGCCTCTGCTTGTGCCCGGTCTCCATGGAAGACTAACTAAGTGCTTATGTGGAGGCTGTGAAGTACTTTGTACCTGAGATTGAATGACAGGACATAAGTTATTTCTACTTTGAATGACATGGTTGACATGGTTGATAAACAGCATCAAGTATTAAACCTACAATGCAAGTTAGAGTTTGTACCAGAACCAAGACAAAATGCCTTGGTCCATCACTTCTTAAAAACAGCAATAAATTAAACTCTGATTTAGTTAATTTGGAAAAATAATGGGAAAGTAGTTTCAGTCGGAATGATTGAAATGAAGGATGATTCAAATTTAATTTGTCAGATAATAATTATAGTAATACAAGCTACACTCTCTCTCTTTCACTTTTTCAGCAGTGCCACTAGCAATGTTGAGATGTGACAGGAAATGGAATGAAGGGATTCTGATAAGTGGATTTTCAGAAGTGTTGGGATTAATATTAGTGTCATAGTCTAAAGGAAGCTTGAACTGCCACTCGTCAGTTTGTCTAATTATCACAGAGGTTTGATGATTTGCAGCTTCACCCTGTTTTGCCTTTTTAAAACTTTTTTGAAAGGCCAGTTCTAATCGTCACAGTTTCAGTTTTTCCATAATAATAGGAATAACCTTGGCTTGAATCTACCAGCTGACCCCTTTCAGATGAGTCACATGACCGTGGCCTCGCAGCTGGTTGGCCCTTTAAGAGCCTCGCTTGGCTTGTTAAGCAGTTCCCTGTTGTTTTATATTACAAAATAAGCTGTAGACTCCTAGTTGGATAGGCAGGGAAAACAATCCTTCCCGGGTCTCATTGGATTCACTGTTAAATCATTATTATAGCTCTATTATTTATAATATTTCATATTTAATCTGCTGTAGACCTGGGCCAAGCATTAATCACCAAACACCACAGCAACAGCTTTGCTCAGACTAAACTTCCGTTGCACAACCGTCATCGTCATCAGCCAGCATGAAGTCACATTAGAAAAACGCGAGTGCCATTACGCTCCTCTGAATTCACACTCTCGGTGAAGTATGACCATCGGTAACAAGCCAAAGTCTGATTGCAAACAGTTCAAAACCATTTCCTCCCGTCATAAATCCAGTCTGTGTGCAGATGTTGGTGTTCCAGAACACAAGTCATAAACCAAAGGGGAATTAGATAAGTCCTGTCGGGAGAGTTTTATGCTTCTTGGCCCTGAACGTTGTCACAAATGTGTTTCTAAGAACTTTCTAAGAGCTTCTCACCTGCGGGACCGTCCCCCTGCCGTCCCTGTAGACGTCCCAGGACCGGAGCTTTGTCCAGTAGTCCAGTCTCTGTGGACTGAAGCCGTTTAGGAGAGGGGAAGGGAGCAGATGTAACTTTGAATTAAGATTCACACATTTGTCATTTGAAATAATGATAATGGACGAAAGCAGCATTGCTCTTCTCATTCTCTTATTACTCAAACCTGATATTGACTCAGTAAGTCTGCACGTCTCTTGATATATATTCTGTCTGAACTCATTTGTCTCTGTGTGGGTGGAGCTGGACGGCAGCACGGTGGAAGGCCATGCTCTACCTTGTTCCAGCTCTTTACACCCTGAAGGTAAACGCCGAGGTCCAGACCAGGACACCGTGATTATGGTGGACTGGTGTAATGTTATTTGACATCTTGAATGACTTTAATAAAATATTACACATTTTCTGAACGCAACTGACAGAGCGTAAGTGAACATAAAGAGGAGGGGATGTAAAGACCGGTCACCGCACCCTTGGCAGCTGTGGACGGAGTCTATGGACCGTCTGCAGGGCGGGCGTGTCTTTCCTATTACAGCCTATTGATCAGTTGTGTTTTCCCAGACTTCATTCATAGAAAAATTGGAAGCAGCTGCACCAGCTGCGTCTTCTTTTAGCAGAAACCTTTTGCTAGCATGTGTGCGTAAGGACATATTTTTTTGGGGAGTTCTCACAAACCAACATCAGCCGCCAGAGCGAAGGACAGATGTCAGCCATTCTTTTTTTTCCCCAACTGTATTCTTATCATAATTAAGGGGAAATATTCAAGACAAATGATTAAATACAAATTGGGGAATGAGTAATAATATGATCTAAAGGGTACTTATGACATTTGTTCTGCTCATTGGACTTTTTATTGAGAAAGAAACAGTGTGATGCTGGTTGTGCCACATGAGAGAAACATCCATCTTTCTCTCCTGAGGTCTGTGACCAAAAGAGCCCATTCTGGCAACCGGACTAAATTCATTCTAGTCTGGGGTTTCTGGGACAAAAATACATAATGAATTTTAGTCATTTGTTTTTTTTTCAGTTTTCATCTCTCACACTTTTGTCTCATTTTCTTTACACATTTTTAATTTGTTGTGTTCAGTTGGTTACAGATGTCTGTGGCCAAGTGAACCCTGTGCTGTTCAGTGGGTTTAGTTTGAGAGGCGATGTTATATCAGGAGGATTCAGATGGAACATTAATCCTCAACGTGACTCACTTCTTACATTTAAAAAGTCTGTTTTGTTGAATTCTCTCTAGAATTTGGAGAAATTTAGCTCATAAATCGATTTAATCCAAAACCAGGTAACTTCATAGATAATAAGAAGTCAGCTGTTAACTTTTCAAGTTGTTTATAATTAACAGAACAGGTCACTGTTGCTGAGGAAACTTCTGAGATTTGGACAGAAGAGGAAACTGTTTTATCAATCAGCTGATAAAACGAGTGATTCCACAGATGCACGTTGACGAGTAAAACTTTCTCCTAAAACCATTTTATTCATCCGTCATTCAAATGTAATGTTACATTTTTATATGCTGACAAAAACGTACTATATATCAACGTTGTACTTGTTTTTGAAAATAACCCCCTTTATTCAGTTTAGCCTTGTTTTTGCAACGTGAAAATCGAGTCGTCGACCAATATTTTCCGTGGCAGGCATAATTAATAAAATGGTGAGCGGGTTCGGGCATCGTGTGCCAGCAGCGTGCTGGGGTTTGCCGTGATGGGACAAACAGTGAGACAGCATGGGGCTGCAGCGGAATGGTCGGAGCCAGCGAGGCTTAGGAAAACAGACATCCACCTCCTGCTGTGGCCGGCTGTTTGGGCGCCACAACACTGGTTACCATTTGTGAGCTGGAGCCCATCACATGCGTCATCCTGTTCAGTCTCTTCCCCTCTCTCTCTCTCTCTCTCTCTCTCTCCTCGACGAGCCCATCAGAGATAACTCCCTGCTCTGTTGTGATAGCTTTACAGCCTCGGCGGCTCAAATCAGCCATGTATGGATTATTCATTGGGGGATGAAGCCCTGAGAGATCAAAGCTGAAGGCAAATTGAATATCAGGGATATTTTTTCTCTTTTTGATATCCAGATCCGTGTCAGGGCTCAGAGTCGGAATATCTCATGACTGGCAGAGAAACTAAAGATTACTCACGCTGTCCAAACAGGCTAAACGTTGACCTAATCAGGTCTGAGACGGATACAACTAGTTCTCCGTGCACTCGGGGTAATAGATTATATGGAGGTTTTAACATCCATTCTTTACGGGGGCTGTAAGATGACAGGAGGTAGATCAAACCGCTCATGGATTCTGAACTGTGTAACTCTTCCTCGGAGTCTGCTTCTTGTCATGTAGGCCTGTGTTATTGCACATTATCATCCATCTCTGGCAGAAGGATGAAAGCCGATGAAGTATGGACGATCAAAGACAGAGAAGAGGAGACTTTACTGGCCGCGCTGCAAAACAAATTATTGGCTTTTGATACAAGAGACACACACACGGAGTTGAAGACATATTTTAGACGCTGCAGACTTTGATGGTTCAGTGCTCGTACGCCAACGTATGTGAAGCTTTTCATCCGGCGTATGACTCACCTCACTGAGCCCGGGATCAAAATGTGTTCCTCCCCACCCCCCACCCCCTCCCTGTCCAGGACAGGCGACACTTGTCCTAATGAGAGAGGACAGGCCGCCGTTCGGAACTACAGGAAGGGAAAACTGGTACAACCCAGCTGCAAAGTGATTAAACCGAAGTCGACTTTTAGAACAACCGATTCAACAGAAAATGGCGTTTTCCTTTCCACGGTCATCGCAGTGAGAGGCCAATGTTCTTCCTGTCTGGATTATGAAGTGCCATTTTGTTTCAGGCGAGGTGGCATTTAGTAAAAAAGAAAAGAAAAAACACACAAACCACACACTCGGGGCCTCTGACAAAGCTGCCGAAGTGGAAGGATCACAGAAGGCCTCGCGCTGGAGCCAAATAACAGGCGTTATAAGCAGAGGGAGGATTAAGGGGCAATTTTTAGAGGTTAACTTTCCAGAGGAAATGTGGGGCAAAGAAGTGACATCACCTACCCTGACAGTGTGTGTGTGTGTGTGTGTGGTTTCTACTTCACGGTCACACATTGGTGCAGAGAGTTCTCCCTCAGGAGAAGCCTGTTGTGTATCCTCTGGCCTAACTGGGAGGATTTGGAAAAATCTTTAAGTTCAAAGTTTTTCATCAAATTGACACTTTGCATGATAATGTGATAAACATGATAAAATAGTTTCCTTCTTTACTGATGAATCCTTTTAGGGTCTAACTTATACTCAGTGTCAGTCATCTTGACTCACTTTCATTACTATGATGCTGTTTATTAAAGACAATCTGTAAGATCTTCAAACACTAATCATCAATTGGAGATGGCGTGACTTGTATTGATTGAATTTCTTCTGGCCTGTCTTATCTCCCAGGATCTTCTGACTCCGTAGAAACCCGATCCACGTTGACTCGACCCTGAGCGTCGGGGAGAGATTGTTTGCTCCCTCGCGTGCTGGATGCTCTGTGGGTTTCTCAGAGGAGGACTGTGGGAGCAGCAACAGATGCCAAATTCAATCTGGCCAAGGAGAAATTCATAAATTACCATCCACGCAATGCCGAAGCCGCTCCATGCAGATTTCCTTTCCAATATATTCTGGGTTTATTGCTTATCTATTCGTTGCCCAGTGGCAAACATTTCCCCCTATAACATTTACACCAGTCACGCTCTAGTGTGTGTCTCTTGTTCCTCCGTCCTCGTTGTAAACGTTGTGTTTAGATTAAGGGCGACTCTGCCGATGAACCGGTCACTTCCTCTCACGAGCTCCCACGCACCTTTTAACGAGGTGGCAAATCTCAACATCCTTTTTTCGACGCATTTCCTCCGTTCGGAGACTGATACCGAAATAGGAGTGGTTGGAAAGTTCGCCGACCACATGTAAACTTTGCCCAATATAATGTTATATAGCTCTGCCAGGGTCAACAAAAGTGGAATCGTGTGTATCCACATAATCACAATGTTAATGGTTTCCGCGTTAGAAATGACATACTATAATAAAATCAGTTGCGGTGGTTGCGAGTAGGTTTTTCTCTCAGAGCAGATCCCTCTGAAGTTAAGGGTGGAAATGAAAGCCACATAGCTAACATTGTTGGAAATATGGAGTAATGTTGTTATACTGTACTTCCATGGGTGTTCACCACCCTGACAGGCAAATCCCGAGTCTCACTTTAAAGACGTACAGTGTGAAAGTCAGCTCGGGATGAAGAGGTGTTTTCACAGGCCACTTTCCTTTCAACTAGGGAAAGTTTGTTTAGGCAGCAGTGTCTCAATTAGGTTCTATGTTTTGATAAGGTGTGGCTCCGGTAATGTCCTCGCTTCAACCTTATCCTCTTTCACATGATTACATGTTTCCAGCATAGAATAAAGAGATAGGACGCCCTGAACTCACCGTGCTGCCTTCAGGAGCGTAACCCCCTCGCCTGATGAGTGTCACCTTGGCTCCCATACACGCAGGTTTCGAGCCGTTACCTTCTCACACCACCAGAACGTAAAAAACACTTTAATCTTGATTTAATTGCCTCTCTAAATATGTCACTGAAAGGAGAGTGTGGCAGGACGGGGGTAGGAGCAGTGCATGGGAAGCAAGGTTTACACAAACGGGTATACACACTTGGCGGAGTCCACAAAGGACGCGACGAGATCAATGAAGCTGCCTGATGGGTGGAGGTAACATAATCTGGAAGGGCTCTTTCAAGAAAAGGCCCAAGCCCTTATGATTGACTGTGCACTAACCACGGGGAGAACTGCTCGGGATTTGGCCAGTCAAAACACGGCTCTGTGATTATAGAGCGAGGGGAAAGAGAGGGAGGATATATACCGTGCAGTATAGCATGAGCAGTAGACGGCTCACCCCTTTGCAGAAAGTCCCACTTAAACTCAAAAGTGATGTCCTTGAGATTTGAAGCCCTTTCTTTTTTTATAGGCAGAGCCACGGTACGTAGGCACTCATGCCAAACGATACCAGGAAAAGTAGGTTCACGTCGGGCCTAGGATGAACCGTATTTTTATGCGTAAAGAATAAAACTTGAGGTCTTAAACTTGTTCTTATGATTGTCTGGGAATCAAATATATATGTGAATTGATCCCATGTAAGCTTCCTTTTAATGTGATAAGTGAAATGTTCGAAAACACACAGCAAGGGGCCGTCCCTCCAAATGTCGGTCAGCTGCAGGACGGTGCATAATGTCCAAAGCATGCTTTCCCGGGGAGTGTTTCCTCCAGATGAACTGTTTCCATCGCTCTCGAACTTGGAAGAAGAGCTCGTCTGGTTTGAGTCCAGACCGACAAAAAAAAAGAAGCTCTGAGAAATGAAGCAACCATCACATCTCTGGACAAGTCTCCTGGTAGCTGTGAGACAACGCTTAGCTCGAAGCTGCAGGGGTAAGAAAAACACTTTGATGCAGGACTGCCAGCTCCCATGTCAGGCCGGGCCGCTTGATCTACTGCAGACTCAAATATATATTGCAGCAATTAGTCCGGCCAATTCAGAGCTCGTCTTATCGCTGGACAAAAAAAGAGAGTTTTTCAAAACATGGACTTTAACTCAACTCAAGAGAGAGAGAGGGGAGAGACAGAACGCTCCGATTTCAAACTGCACCGGCCAACGAAGGCCCGGAGGTGAGATTTTATTAGTTTTCAACAGGTGTCGGATATTTTATTCCTTATCTGGAAAATCCCAAAAAGGTCAGCAGCTTCTAGCCACCAGTTGAGTAAAGAGCAGACCAGGACTCGAGCCTTTGTCAACATCCAGCAAACTCCTGCTTGCTGCTCGATATCCAGGATCATTCTATCTCACCCTTGAAGGAGGCCAAGTTAACTTTTTCCACTGTGGCTTGAAACCACATGAAATGTTCTTTCCTCTGATACTTCGGTGCACTTCAGTGTAACCAAGACCCTGAACGCATTGCAATAGATATCAACATGGTAGCTCCCTTAAAGAGGGATTCATTGATCATGTAAAACGTGATGCACAGGTCAGCAGTTTTCCCTCAGGAGAAGCCCGACTGGATTCCTCTTTTCCTTTTACACTACCTACCTTAGGATTGAAAGGTTACTGGTTGGAATCACTGGACTGGCAGGAAGAAGTAAATGAATGTGGGTGATCAATGCTTTTCCCCCTGATCCCAATACAACACCCTAACTGCCCCAAGTGGACATGTGTTCAATATCCCAGTGATGGTTTTTAATAAAAAGGTGTGTGTAACGATATACTTTGATATAAGAGCTTCCTCTTCTTCTAACTGACTTCAACTTTGTGGTAATATTTTTTAAAAGGAGCCGCTTATGTTCTCCAACATGAGATCACCGAAGTAATCACGCACTGGGGGAGGGGTGTTATCCTCTAAGACCACTGATTTACAACTTTAATATACTTTGTGCAGACATTCTGAAATTAGAGAATCAAAAAGAACCTGTACAGGATTATCTAATGTTCTCAGACCACAGGGATGTTTGTCTTATGTCATAATAATTACAGATGAACAATATTATAAGTATAACAATCAGGACAATAACGTGCCCCTCGACAGACTGCACATCGGAATGAGCTGGAATCCCTCCGCTGAGTTTCAAGGTGAAATCATCTCCAGACACTTTATTGATGACACCATAAAAATGAAAGATGGCCTCCTTATAAAAACATCACATTCCAGCTCAGTCAACTCCAAATCTGTTATAGATGGATAGTTGAGCTCTTTATTCCCTCAGTGTTTTCTTTTTATATCTGTATCATCGTCCAGTCTTGACAAGTGACTGATGTTAAGGATGCATATTGAGGTGAGGTTTGTAATTATTTATTCTTTTTTGGTATTTCTGAAATCTCCACGAGTCAATAAACCGGATAAAGAGAACAGTTTAAAGATAAAGTAATCGTTGGTTCTCTATAAATGAATGTCACCATCACAATTTGGCTTTTGCTCAAACACCTACGTGCTTTATATTGGGTGTTCAATATTCTATATTACCAATAAAAGTCGTCTCTATCTTGGATATTATGTGAAAGCATGGGGAAGGATCCATGATAAAATAGTTCTGAGGGTTTTGGGGTTTGAGGCCAATCGTCCAAAGACATGCAGGTTAGGTAAATTGGTGATTTAGTTTATTAATGAAGACATTATTGAAGATATGACACTAAGATGAGATGTGATCCCAGTGCACGTTGGACCTCATCCAGTGGATATTCTATGTTGAGTCTCTGAATCAATGGCTACACACTGAAACGTGTAGTTTCTTCCAGTTTGACAGTTTATCCCAAATAAAAAAGGTCCACTAAGCTCTCTCTGAGGTTTCCCCTTCAGATCTGATGATTATTTTAACATCAGGGAACCGTTCCCTCACTGCACGGGCACTGAGAAGGACTGAATAGTGGTTTCAGTACAGAGGGCCTATAACAGGATCTGTAGAAACCACTGCAGAGTATTTTATTGACAAAACGGTGGAACCTACACTCTCCAACGTCTTTATTAGGAACACTGAACTATTACTGCTCCTCTAGTTCCTCCCGTTCCCTTTAATATGAGGTCTTCATGCCACGGATTTATCAGGATGTTGGGAAGTTCTGCTAATTGATCAGCTGCACGGCCCTGCTGCCAATTTCCTGCTCGACCACATCCCAGAAAGGTTTGACTGGATCCACATCTGTTGACTGCTGAGGTCACTGACATCCACCGTCACGTTCATGGAACCAGTTTCCCCAGTTTGAGCTTAATCCTGCAGGAAGTAACCATTAGAAGATGGTAAACTGTGGCCATGAGGGATGAAGATGGTCAGCCACAAGGATTCAAGAGGTGCCAGAGAGACATTCACCAGCTTCAGCAGTGTGGACTGTGGACAGGAGGCCGGTCTGGTCCATAGACTCACATGCAGAGAGGCTTGAAGGCTTGAAGGTTTGAAGGTTTGAAGGTTTGGCACAAGGGAGTCACCTCAACCACCTGAGCAATTCGGTGCCACAACATAATGCTTTTGTTTGTTTTTACACCATGAAAGAGTGAGAGGAGCTGCTGCTGCTGTTGTTTTTTTTATGAAAATCACAGGATATTCAACGACCTCAGAATTACTGCAACCTCCCGGTCTGGCACCAGCGGTGACACCACAGACAAATCCACTGACATCACATTTTGATGTTGACATTAAGTGAAGCTACTGACCTGTGGCTGCACATGATGTGGAGGCAGAAGGTTGAATGAAGAAGCAGGTTTACAGGAGCACTGGGTCAATGTACATTATTATATATAGTGCATAGGTGGCTCGTGGTCTTTAACCTGGCTCTATTCACACTGAATATTATATAATCAATTCTTGTTTCACTCTTATATATGTTCTCTAATGCTGCGTGATCTTCAAATCTATTTACTGTTTTCTGAAAGCACTTAATTGGGTTAAGAAAGGTGCTATAAAATACTAATAATTAGTATTTGTATATATGATATATTGTTCTCAATTGTATACTTTTGTTTTTTAGTCAAAACTCTATTTAACTTGGGTTTTTTTTGTACCAACTTTTTCTTTTCATAGATAATATGTCATAAACAGTCGATTAATCCTAACCAGAAATTCTGATAGAGCCAATAATATCTCCCCCCCCCCACTGCAGCTCGTCCCCGCCTGTCACTCTGCTCTTTGTTGCCTCGTCACACTCAGCAGATTGAACACAACTCATGACATTTTCCCCTTGTGCATATTTCATGTAGTGAGATGAGGAGCCTGTGATCTGGGTGTCGTCTGTGTAAACACACTGTGCATGGGAGTAGCTTGTTCGCCCTCCCCACTCCCCAGTGCTGCTGATGTCAGCAGGAGCTACTTTCCAAAATATTCCCGGCGCTCTGCTCGCATCTGTTTAGCCTTCAACACGACCACATGATAGAGAGTCAATATTATTCAATGGATTTTTTTTATAATGACTGTAATTTCAGAGTAATGATAACATGGAGTCTGGTACAGTTCTTGATTTGGACTTCCCCCCCCCTGTCCTTGACGCTTGAAATCATCTGCAAATCAATAACCTTGTCCCACCATTGTCTCAGATGCGATTCCTCAAAATGCTGAATTGCTTTGCTGCACTTTCCCCATTTATTGACCTGTATTGTCTGGTAAACGTTCGAGGGATGAAAGGCACTTAAACTGCGAGGAGGCTTCCAGGAAAAACTCCCTCGTTACCTTTAATCACACTTTGACAGATTCAACTGCTTTTCAGTTATTATGAAATAATGAAAGAACCACAATGCGGGGGAGAGATTGTGATGTTTTCATTCCAAGAATCAAGATTCAAGATCCCCCTCTTCACTCACGATGCAGCCATCAAAAATACACAAAACCCCATTTTACAACAAACTTAGCAATAACCCTGAAGATTTGCTTATACCCAACACGGTACATTAACATGGTACGTGTACATGTACAAATATCTTAATGACTGCAACATTCTAGAAAATACAGATAACGTCCAGTAACAAAGTGTTAAAATTAATTAATTAACAGCAACAAAAAAGAAACGTAAAAAAAAATCCATCCCCCAGATCCAGAGCACCTACCCCTACCTACCATGAACTCGATCAATCAATAACTCTAAGTATAGAATATCAGGAATGTGGGAGGTTTCTAGTTTGAGTTTACATATGCTGAGCATCCAGAAACCAAATTCATTACATTTTTATCCAAAAAGTGAATCAAGCACAAGAGAAGCTTTACTTCATAAAGACAATTTACTGCTTTTGCTCTTTGTCCCTTGAAAGAAACTAGTAATTTGATCTGGGAGATTGTTTGGTTTCTTGCATCCATCGTTTCCATGGTGTTTCCAAATCATTCTGACTTATTACTTTCACACTTTGTATCTCGCTTGTTTAATATGCACAGAAAGTGTAAATGCAACCTGTGGGGGTTTTAAAAGCACAGTGACTTTGCAGGAAATCAATAGAGAAGAGCTTGGACCGTGCCCAGTTCCAATATTTGGGTTAAACTAATTTCACAGTTTTAACTAGAAAACAACCGGCACGTTTCTCAAAATGATTTTATTCCTTTAAGGTATTTAATATGCAGCTCCAGTGACGTGACTGTTCAGACAAAAGACTCTTTTCATTTAACTCCCTTTGATAAACCTCCACATCTCTGACTCACTATCTGTTCACTGCTCTTCTGCGCTCCCTCAGTTTCCTCTTCTGAAAACACGTCTTTCATCCCCCCCTCCCAATTTTTTCTCCCAGCGTTCCCACCTAATTTTTCCCTTTCTTGTCCAGTTCCAATTCATTCAACACTGTTCGGCGCTCTGGGAAACTCACTTTTCCATTACTGTACATTTAATCACACGAGTCGTCATTACTCCCCCCATTCCTTCTGATTATAATTAGTCTTGTTTGACAGTTGTTATCTTGGAAGGCGGCTGTAACAGCAAGTGCCACACATGCAGGAAGAGAACATGAAAGACAGAGGAGGAAAACTGAACCACCGTCCGTTTGAGAGAACACACACACTGAAAGGCACCGACCCCATGACTGGTGCTGGGTGCACAGTCTGTGAACACAGTGTAAGAACAGGGCAGAGCAAATGGGGGGAGGGCAGCTCAGCAGTTGGTCAAAGGTTGTAAGAGTCTGAATTAAGAGATTTGAATCCAAATGAAATACCAGTGAAGGTAAATGTTTGATTATCCCACTCTGGGCTCTTCCAGAGAATTGTGTATCTGATAATGATTTTCAGTGGCATCAGACGATTTTTGTTGTGCAGCAGGTTTTAGAAAAAGGACGATGCTCTGTTGTGCGTCATCGTGGGCTAACATGTCACATTTATAATGCAGACACCTCCTTGAGGCCCACATGCAAAATGCATGGTGATAGGCACACCCGGTGAAGACTCTTCTACAGACACATTGTTTTGTTGAGGCGCTGCTCAGGCCACTAAAGGGCAAGCATCTTTAATTGAGCAGCAGTTACACAATAATTGGCGCCTCTTGGACGGTCTGACCTTTGAGCAAGAGGCTGATACGCTGAGGTCTCACATATAAAGTGCTGTGCCCTGAAATCCCCACGAGACAATGGACATTCATGACGTCAGACATGCGAATGAAAAGACTAAGAATTCTTCTCCGTTTCTTGATATTTCAGTTACATTATTATATTTGATATCTTACTTTTCAGAGACACATGGTCTTTTTTCCATGAGGCTTGGCTCAGGCCCTCGCACAGATGTAAAGGAACGTGTGTGAAGCCGTATAGTTCACGTGCAGGATAAGGGCCGTTCTGTTATGCGCTAGGGCAAAAACCCTGAGCCAGACGGGTGCGGTGTTTCCATAATACTGCCACATTTTCTCTGAGACTGGAGGCGACGGCGGAGCGGGGCCACCCATGTTGTGCCGTGCCGAGGCTTACACAGTACAGTAAACATGGCAGAGGCCCTCTGGAGCGGCTGCTGGAGCCCCTGGCCAGGCCGTCTGCAGCGGATGCCAACCAGAACCAACTGAGAAGGAGGCAAAGTTGTCCTATAAGTTAGCACCGCCAGGGCATATCCAAAGGGCCGGCCCCGGGCGGATGAAGCATTCCCAGCACTGGCAGAGAGGATGAAAGAAAGTGCTGACACGTCGTTAAGTTGTCGCGATGTCCGGAGGAAACATTTGTTTTATTCTAAAGAGAAATTACCAAGGTCAGAGCGGCTGCAAGTCTCTCAAGAATAATAATAATAATAATTATGATGAAACACACCGGCGATTCTCAGTGAGTACAGAACAAAGTGAATCATAAAAGTCTGAGAAATTCTAATAGCCCGGTCGTAACCAGACCTTTTTTATTAGAACTATAAGAGTTTCACTTAAACATGAAAGTAGGAATTGATGAGGAGTGACGTTGGATAAAGATGGACTCAGTTCTCCTGGGCTTCGATTGGCCATCTCTGCTGTCGTCTCTGCCGCCCAGTCAGCGTGGGAAACCTCCCGGCCCCAGTGTCATATCCTGCCGTTATTAACACGCCACTGGGAGCTGGACGTTACTCCACACAATCGTTAATATGTTGGTCACTGCTGAGGTCAAGATACTTGTGTGGATGTGCCTGGTGCTGTTTCCTCCCAAAGTCAATGGATGTTTATATTTCACATTCTTTTTTATTCTTCAAATTATACTTTCTTTAACTTGACAGATTAACATTATCTCTGTGGCATATGATGTCAGATGGTAGTGATGATGATGATGTTTATGCTTAGTTGCACTTCACAGCAATTCCTCTCTCGTATTGAACTTTGCAGAGATCACACACTCACACACTCACACACAGGCAAAACAACTTATGTAAGTTGACAATTGACAATATCTCATGTTGCTGCTTGAACAATCGTGAACCCAGCTGTGTTTAAATCCTAAAAACAATCCCAACCAGGTCGGTTCTCTGTGGCCTGTCTGTAAAGAACATTCCACCAACTCAAGCAGAGCAGACATGGTTTCTTGATCAGCTACAATCTGGAAAGTCCTCACACAGACACTTGTGTGTTAAAAGAGCCGCAACAGCTTTGTGCAGCTTTTCATTCTTTCACTGCAGGTTTGGAAATTACAAATCAACTAGTTCAGAACTCTCAAGCAGAAACACTCTGAGGAAACAGCTTATTCATGGGGATTAAGTTTTCTGAATCCATAACCTGTAAACTCAGGGTCATGGGACTGAAATCACTACAGTGGTTTTGTTTAAAGTAGAGATTCTATACTTACAATAATAAAGAAACTTTTAAATGTGGATGCTTTGATTGAATTTGGGGCTGTAGTCCACATTTAGTCAGATTGCATCCATACTTTATAATCCATCTACCTCAAACTCAATCACGACATCTTGTAGTTTGCAATAGAAATGCTCATAAATGGAGGACTGATGTGCAGGCTCAGGTCTGCTCTCCTTTCTGGGCAGGATATTAAATGACTGACACACACCTCAATGAAACCCCTCAGCTCCATTTTACAACTGGTGCTGCTCAGAGTTTCACTGGTTTTGATGGTCCGAGCCGCGGCCCGGGTGCAACAGTCGTCCACTGAAAAGCTTCAGAACCCAGCGTGTTCTGTTCTCCTCTTACAGGAGGAAGTTCTTCTTTTTTTTTCTCCTCTTTGCACCGTCGCCAGGAGTTTGCTCATTGTGCAAACGATCGGGTTTCTCTGTAATACTGGAAGTTTTACAAGTGCCTTATGATAATGACTGTTTTCATTTGGGCTCTGTACAAAAAAAAAGAAAATGAATGGATTTGAAATAGCCTAAAGAAAAACAAAACAGTTCACGACACGAGAGGCTGATGCGTCAGGCCTGCTTGCTGTTGCAGGTTCTTTTAGACCTGAACTGATTTTTCCATTAGATAATATGAATTCACATCCCAATGCACGGCTGGTGCTCCTGTCAGTTGTATATACATTGCTTCACTGGGAAACGTGTGTGTGTATGTGGTGCACCTGTAATCGCAGCTGCATGGTTGACTTCTCTTCCACAGTGGAGGGAACAGAACAGTGTTTTCCTCTCTGAAATATCTACTTGTTCCGTCTGGTTTTTATTCACAAAGCTTTGGAGATGATACATTTAAAAGCAGCCAAGCCTCAATCCCGAGCATCAGGGTGGAGCAGATCGTCTGGGCTGCAGATCGTGCGAGTAGGACATGGCACAGACAGCATTCATTACATTCCACAACAGATGCCACAGACGTACGAGCAGCACGCCTTAAACGCAGTGGAGCTGAACCTGGTGCAGCCACAACCGAGGAGACTCCGAGCCGAGGTGGACGGCCTGAAGGAAATGAACCGAATTCTTCCCCTTCCCCTCGTCTGCTGCCACACAAAGAGGCAACAGCAGAAACTTCAACAGCAAATTAAGATGCATATGACAGTATGGAATGTGCTCATGTTTAAGTTTTCATATTCTGTATAAGCACCAGGTTGGTATCGAAGTACCAGGCATTAAATATACTGCATTTAACGTTTGAAATAACGTAATATGATCGAATATGATACTCACTGTTAAATATTCACATTTTCCATAGCACCGTCATGAGTTAAAGTTGCAGTTTGCTTTACAAAACGTTGGGACTGTAAATAAATGCATGTGTACAGCTTGTGTTTATCATTCTCCAGATGTTTGTTATTCTTTCGCCACAAGAGTCTAATGTGAGCATTGTTCAGCGAGTTAGTAGTGTTGTTCCCAGGAGGCTGTGGCTCAGGGGTTAGAGCGGAAAGGTCGGGGGCTCGATCCCAGTCTTCCCTGGTCCACATGCTGGGGTTAGGGTACTCGGGTAAGACACTGAACCCAAATTTTCTGCACCTATATGCACTGTATGAATGTGTGAATAGAAAAGCACAAATTTCCGACCATTTATCCACTTGTTCTCCCATGGCCGAGTCACATTCAAACCAGTTTGGTTATTACAAGCATGAACTAGTCAGTTCAACTAGTATTCATGCTATTTAAAGTTAGCATGAATACTAGCATCAATCTCAACGTTGAAAAAAAAATCTCTGGAATCCAAACTTCTGCTTCTTTCTATATCGGTCCCTCATCATAACAGATTTTTGGGAAACCTAGAGTCTTAAATAGATCTAATTGAGATAAAAAAAAACAAGAGAAGAAGAACTAACACGAAACAGATTGTTTCTCCTGTGTGAACGGACGGTCAGACGAGAGAGAGGAGAGAGAGGAACATGGCACAAGCACAAACTCGCAGCTGCAGGATTTGTTCCTAAAGAAAGAACAGAAATCCGTCTATAACGAGTGAACACGTGCTCCTTTCCCATTTCATTTTTGACATTCTGTCTCGCTCTTCCTGTTCGTGTCTGCCACTGGGGCGAAAAACACACCAGCAGCAGAAGGAGTGTGTTTGATTGTGGCCGAACCAAAAACCCAGACGGACGACCGATACGCGTTTTGGATCAGGGATGGGATTTAAAGTGATGGAGCGGAGAATGGAAGTGGGCAGAGCCCTGCGGGTTGGCAGCCGCAAGGAGCTGTGAAAGATTGCAGCCAGAGGACGGCCAACTGGATGGCATCTGTGGTCGGCCAGACATTGCTTGTATTTCCTGGGATCAAAGGGGTAGCCAGTTCTCCCAGTCTGTTTAGAGTACGTCTGCCTAAGTTTTAAAAGTTGGCAACTTTCACCTGGAATAATGAGACTTTGTGATTTGTAATGCACCTTTCACACAAATATGCAGCTCGGGACGCCTCCTTCTCGGTGTGTGGACGTTTCTGAGAATACACATTGAAGCCAGGTTTTTGTCATGTTTACCAATGTGGGTCAGAAGTATGTAACTTTGAGTAGATAAAAACAAGATCAAATATAGACACGTACAAATAGCTTGAGTCTCAAACCCACCGGGGACGTGTGGGCAAAACTATCGACTGTATTTTGACTTGTATCTGAGAGGGTTCTGCATTTTAAAGATGGTTCTCAAATAGGTGGTCCTGTAACATATGGTCGGTCTTAATGAGAAACTCATGTGTCCTGACCCAGCGAGTTCCAAAGGGCTCGACTCTAATTGGATTTTGCAAAGATAACTCATCTATATCCTTTCTCATAAAGAAGAATAATATACAGTTATGTTTCACTGTATCTCTGAGACGTAAACATGAAGGTACACGCGTGTAACTGGAGACAAGGTATACGATTAACAAAACAATCCATTTCATTTAATGCAGTTTTGGAAATGGTGGATTTAAAGTGGTGCTGAAATTCATATTTGTTGTTTTAATCTTTCCTGCAGTGGAAGAACGCTTCCTTTAAAACATGCAAAGAAAACAGGCTTCTATAATAACTCATGTTCATGTATCTTCTCACTGGTATTACTCATTTCTGGTAATGGCTCACCGCACATTGTTTTTCTGGCTGTCACACTCCGTCACACGCCGGCTCTGCCCTCAAGTCAGTGTTTAATTCTGATTTTTAATGATTGGGTCGGTAGTTAAACTCGGTTGGATGCCCTTAAAGCTAAAAATGGCTTCCCGAACGCTTGGGTACATGTTTTTTTTTCCCCCAGCTGGCACGGCCGGGCGCGTCTCGGTTGTGTAATCTAAGTGCGCTGCTCCTGACACCAGAGAGCTGGCCAGCTTTGGGTCGGGCGCTTTTCTTTTTTTTTGTCCACAACACCTGGCTCGTATTTAAACCGGCCTATAAATAGACTCTCCTCCAAATGCAAACCACCTGGACGGGGTCAAACCACTGTCGCACGCATCCATCCAGATAAAAAGAGACAGTTTGAGCTGTGACAAGTGTTCATCAGAGCCGAGGCCACACCCGCGGTGTTTTGTCGATTGCCGGCTCCACCGCTTGCTAATGTAAGAAAATAACTCCATTTACTCTTGAGTGAGTTTTAATTGTCTTGTAATGGTTTTACTGCTTGGCCCTGTGTAGCTGATGGGTTTGGGTGGCCTCACTTACACGTGAAAGGTCTGTTTTTGGTTTGCTCGCACTAATTGCTTTCGCATGACTTGGTCACAGGTGTCAGGCAAAACGGGTTTTTGGTAAATGTTTGGCACGGTGGAGTAAACCCAGTTTCAGGCTTTACCTGGAATAGTCCAGGCTTTAAATAGCGGCAGGGCGTCGGCTTCTTTCCTCTGTCGGCTCACTTGATGCAAACACACGTGAGCTGATGAATTACATGTTGACTGGAAATTATGAGGACTTCTTGAGAAAATAAGAGCAATTTTACCCGTAATTGCCATCGGGGGCCGTTCGGTGTTCCAGGTCACATGCTCCTTGCGTGTCGGGGGTGCGAGTGCGGTGGGAGGCGGGTATTTTTAGTATCAAACTCCTCTTGTTCCAGTGGCATGGCACTGAAGCACAACATACCTTCTGTGTTGTGCTTTCCTCCTCAAGATAAGTACTTTCCTTCCATGTTGTGTGCGCCGGGCGGCCGGGCGCGGCGGGCGGGCTGCCAAGGCCCTGGCTTCACAAAGGGTCACTGACCAGGAGCTTTTAATAGAGCTGCCTTTCGCTGACTCAAACAACAGCTTCAAACGGTGACATTTTCAATTCTCCTCTCAAAAAATAAACCTGGGATTTATAACAACACACAAAAAAGTGAGAGGTTATCAAGTTTAACACGCATGAATAAATCATGGCTCTAAAGTATACCATGTTCTCCAAAGTGCAGAAAACGTTTTTTGCTCCAAGATGCTGAATGGATGCACATGTGCTTCTTCTTTTCTTTTTTTTTAAAGAAGTTATGACAGTAATTAGTGTCAATAAAAGAGATTGATGTTGACTTGAAGAGCAGCTCTGCAAAATCCCTTTCAACTTGAACATGCCGCCTTCCCCCAAATCCAAAAATTACATTCACACCCCAAGCTCTCAAAGACATACATCCAGAATTCATAGGAGCTGTAAATACCCACAGAGCTGTGCCAAGGTAAAGTGAGGATGCTTTAAGAAAGAATGTCGAGTTGTTTCTTTTCCCATAATAAATCAAGAGCTCATAATGTGTGTCAGGCTTCTTTCTGACTCTCTGCCTCTGACAGAGAAATATGTGTGTGTTCTATTTGTGTCTTTAGTAATTTAGGGACAGTTGCATTGTGTGTCAGATACAAATATTCACTGAACATTTGCACATTTGAACATTTGTACATTTGCACTATAGACTTATTTTTTCTACTACTGTATTATCCCACCTATAGTGTATTCATATTTTTATATATTTATCTTGCTCATAATGTATTCATCCTTCTTATATCATACCTTACCTCTTAAGACTGTTCATATTCTATTTATATTTCTAACTGTACTTATTTATTTACATATTCCACTATGCACAATACTCTGCACTTTTACTGCCTTTTTTGCACTTCTGGTTAGATGCTAAACCGCATTTCGTTGCATATGTACTTGTACTGTGCCATGACAATAAAGTTGAATCTAATCTAATCTATAATCTAATATCCTCTCACAACTCTCACATAATGACAATGCATCGGCCTTCGAAAAGCCAAACTGAGTGCACCTCTTTGAAAAGTCTAACGATCAATGTCCTACATGCACTTTACACAAGTACTTACAAGTGTATTTCAGCATGTGTGTGTGTCCCTGTGTGCGTGTGGCTGGCTGTCACACTTGGAAGAAACAGGACTTTTTTCCCAGTTACAGTCTGATTGGTCCAAAGAAGTGTCGGCTGAGGCTTTAAACTCAACTCAGCAGAAAAGCTTAATCTTCCAGAAAGGACAAACTGTCCGAGTCAGGAGCTGCTTCTCATTTAGATCAAAGAGGAGTTTTCATTTCATACAAATGAAATTTGCATCTTCGTCACGTTATTGGTATGTCGGGCTAATTCCGCTGCAAAACAAACTCTTTTTGGTTGCGAGGGGAAACTTTGTGAAGACGCTCCAGTTAATTAGTTTGGATACATCTTCAAACGTCTGTATTTTTTACGACCCCGTGTATTTTAGCAGCCCCGCCCCCTCCGGTTCTAAAGGTCTGAGGTTATGAAGATGATGTAAACGAGAGGAATCATGCAAAGTTTTAGTGTGATTAAAATGACCTGTTTTTTTTTATATGGGATCCAACTGTGTGCGCATGTTTTCACACAAATGAATCAATGGCAACTGTTCCCCACTGTGATCAATGTGGTGATGAAGCAGTAAAAAGTATATAGCCGCTGTAAAAAAGTATCTGTACTCAAGCTGTGATGTGCCGGCTGATGCCATCAATCAGCAAAACAAATCAAGGCGCTAAACGAGCGACATGAGAGGGACTGTTATGGTTGGGTTTGGGATTTTTCAACCGCAAGCTTTAAAAAACGAACTTCAAGGAGTTCTTGGAATACTTAATGAAACTCGACTCCTAGAAAACTTGACTTGCCTCGGAGCCAGAGGGCAGAGCTAATGGGACTTGGACCGTCTCCAGCTGTCGCAATTAGAACAGAGGAGGATGCAACTTCAGGACCTTGTGGTTCTCTTCAGGAGACACTTTTCTTGCTTATCCCTGAAACAGGACTTGAAATACGCTGCATTGATTGACAGTTGGAATCTCGACTCTCAGATGTGTTTGTTTACATCTCCCTCCAGTGAACCATGTGAAGACTGAAGAGCAGCTGCATTTTAAAATGTGACACACGTGTGTCAACATATTTGTGAAGCTGTAAAGCAAGATATGGGAACAGCAGCAATTATGTCAGTGGATTAATTAATTGGCGGGATTTGGTGCTACTGTACATCACTGTAGACAGATAGAGAGATAGAGAGAGAGATATTCACCACAAATACCAAACATTCATTTGTTTTATGGATAAACAAAGCTAAAATGATCCTAAATTAAAAGCTAAAAAAAGACTCAAATTTCCCCTGAGAGTTAATTTTGTTCTCTTGTAAGTTTCGCATCACATCCAGCAGGAATATCGTTATGACAAATCCACAGTGTATATCATAAAAGAAGTCAGACAACCCTTTGGATGGAGTCAACAAGAAAAGCCTCCCCCCTCTCAGGGAGTGGAAGAGTGGAGGTACACTGGAAGGAATGTTCCCAGCGCACATGTTTCTGCCTATAGTGCAGAAAGCAGTGAATGCCAGTGTCTGCCCACCGGCCACGGCCCATGACTCCCAGTGCTTCAGTGCGATAGCGTGCACAAGGAATTTATGCATAAACGAGTTATAGACGGGCGGGGTCGGGCAGCACATGGATAAATTGACAGACAGACAGACATATGACCTGCGAGCGGCTGTGGGAGCCTTGTACAGCCTCGCCTTTTATTAGTTTCAGTTTAAGCCCCGATCTCTCGATCTACACACTGGTCTCATTTAGTCCAACTCATGCTAGGTGTGGCACAGTGGCAGGCGAAAGGAAACCAAAACCAAATGGGCCTCAGGCTTGGCCCCTCAGCTGAAGCCGCTGTGGGTCCCTCCAGGAGCTGGCTGCTGTCTCGTGGCTGCCCAGGAAGAAAGGCTACATAGGCGTGGTCCACCGCACGGCTCACCGCTGCACAGCCAGCCGGGTTGTCGATTGGCAGAGGGACAGACGGCCGACACAAGCCCCGTAGCCTACCGTGCAGCGAGGGGTTCACAGGAGGCTGGAGAGGCCAGCTGTGTGTGTCACTGCTTCTGAGGGCGTTTGCCCCTAATGAAGAACGACACCGCTGGCAAAACACATCAAGGAGGAAGAGGACAAGGTAGAGGAGGGGGGGCAGCAGCGACACGAGGGCACAGCGGGTGCACTGTGTCACTGCCACTCGAGGTTTGGAGCACTAAGAAAACAAGCGCCATGACCAAACGCCATGCGGCGAGCGGTGAACATGCAGTCCAGGAGGAGGAGGAGGAGGAGGAGGAGGAGGAGGAGGAGGCGACGGAGCTCCTTGCCAGCCCTCAGATTCAAACCAGAGCTCTGGAGTTTGTTGACATTCTCGTAAGAAGGCAGCAGCCATGCCAGCTCCGCTTTAATTCACATGGCTACTTTGCATGAGAGGTGGTGAAAGCTCACCTTTTAGTCCCTTGTAAATGAGCCATTTGTTTTCATTGCACAGTAAGTGTGCGTGTGTGCCGGTGCATGTTTTCACTCACGAATGTGTCGACAAGTTTGCCTGTGTAAGAAATTAAAATGTCTTTCTAATACCACACAAACGCACAAAGAGTCATAAACAATATGCAGGACCTACACATTCTTCCAAACGCCTAAGAACGTTTGACAGACGTGTGCAATATGAGGTGGATGGTTGTATTGACCTCCCTAGTGGTGGACATGATGAACTACTGTGTCAGTGCACACACACACACAAACACAAACACACACAAGCGCTCAAATACGATGATAACTGCATGTTTTTACCGCCCACATCAAAAAATGGATGTTACGCAGATCAGGGTCAATAACATTAAACAGTATCAAGTTCCATCCAGCTTTACATTAACTATACTGGTTTGCCTTTGAGGGTCACAGGGGGAACTGGTGCCAATCCCAGTTGGCAATGGGGAGAGACACCCTCGGCAGGTTGTCAGCGTTACACAGCACCAACAGGCAAAGACAAACAAACTATTAACATTCACAACTACGTTCAATTTAGAATCTAATTAATCAAACTGTAATCTGCATGTTCTTGGATTGAGGGAAGAAACCGGAGCATGAGAGGAAAACCCATGAAAACACTCCAGGTGTGTCTGTCACATGCAACATGCTAACTACACATAGAAAGAGTTTAGAACCCAGCTCCTTAGACCACACCTATTATCAATTTAAAGGGAAATAAATGAATCTCCTCATTCCCATATTTCCCCACGTTCATGTGCAAAATTTGGACCAATTCAGTATTTTTATAATTGACAAAATCGGTTGCTTTCTTTCCTTTTCTCACTGTGTTCTGTCCACTTCAGTTTTACTATTCCCTTTATTACTGACAGGCTCACTAGCAAAGAGAGAAGTCAACACATTTCGGTTTCTGCCTCTAATCTTAGGCCAGAGCTGATCGTGCAGGAAGCAGATGATCAGCAACAGTTTCATAATAGACGGAGCCAAAACGGGATGTGTCTGTTGTTGCCGTCTGTGTCTGGACCAGTCTGTGGTCTGGACACAGCCAAATATCGCTTGTCAGGGAAGAAGTGTGTGTGTGTGTGTGTGTAGTTCCAACAGCTCTTCTCCAGTCCCATCATCCTCCTCTCAGGGGTCACACTCTAAAGTTTCATTCTTATCAAATGACAAATCGAAGCTTGTAAACGTGTTTTTCCTGAACCAGTGTTTGGGTCAAGTAGCTTGTGTGTGTCTGTCAGGTCAGCTCCAGCTGCACTTGCTACCAGTTAAGCAGATATGCAATCATAAAAAAAAGACGTTGGGGAGCGGTCGTAAATCTGGGTGAAGTATCTGCGCTGACAAGTTGTTCAGAAAGTGTAACTTTTCAAAACTAGAGAAGCTTCTCAGAGACGCTGCTCCCACACTGCAGGCAGTTTTTTAATATTCAATCTGTGCTCAAAAAACTCTGTTAAAACAGATATTCAACGTTATCATGGAGGCAGGCCAGCAGAAATAAATAAAACATGTATAGTGCCACTGTAAAATATGTGATTATAAAAACCTTGATATATTTTTTGTGGGCACATGAGTGGAGTGGCTGCATTAGCATAAAGCCTTTGATGCCATGCTGTGACCTTGACCTTTGATGGATTTGGAAAAAGCTTACAACCAATCAACTTCCAAAATTTAAGACAAATTGAATTAAACTACCTGAGAAATGATTGAGAAAGGTAAAATCCAGTGATTTCAGTAAATTAGCAAAGGTGTAAAATTCACATAAATACATTTCTTCCAACACGAACCTTGTTTCTATTATTTTGACATGTTCTGTTGCCTGTGTTGCATTTTCTACAAAGCCAATGATCATGATTTCTAAATCAACCGTTCCTCTACCAGTTGTTGTGGACACAGAGTTCTCAGACAGCTTGGTGCCACGGGTATATCTCCAGTGCTCTTAAGTTAGGTCCCGTTCTTTGTAAACATGGGAAAGAACAATAGCCAGTGATCGGACAAAGAGCGTGGGCCCTGGTTCTTCCAAGGGCGACAGTTCTCACAGAAGAACTGCTCGTTGGGGAGCTGGATGGAGGAACCTCTCAGAGTCTGTGTGACTTTAGATGAAGATTCATTTTATCCCCTCCTGAGTGAGGGGGTGCAGTCGCCCTCGAGCCCCAAAAACGTTCACGTTGGACCAAAGCTGCAGAACCTGTCACTTGTGAAATCTGGGTTTCCAGTAGGCATTACCCAAAACAGACAGATGGCTTAAAATGGAAAGCAGCAGTCGCACCGAAGCTGGAATGTTTACAGAAGTATCCCCGTCGCCACTAATCACTGGTGTGTAATCACACAGGCCACAGGCAGACCCACACGCTGCAGTGGAGGAACATGGGAGCATCATATGGGTCTGATGCAAGAGGCCAAAGACAACTGGATGACATCAGCGGGGTCTACCACAAAGCACAGTGATACGGCGAGAAAAATAAAGTTCAGAATCAATGCTGACTGGTTTTGTCCCTGAGGACTGGGCTGAGAGACGTGTAACTGGCAAAAGAGTGGAGGGAGGACAAATGGACAATGGGTGCACTGGTGTGTGTGTGTTTGTGTTTTGCTTCTTGATCCTAACTCATAATGTGGGAATCCAAGCTTCTGCAAGTGAACACAACATACATACAACATTCAAGGACATCCAGAGAGCTCTACCAACACTAAGTGTAACACAACCTCACCATGATGAAGACTGAATCCAACCATTTATCAGGATCTGCTTCGAAATGAAGAATAAGAGACAATCCAGTGTAGTTGCCTTCATCACTTAAAAGGTTTGAAACACAACCTATTAAATTCAAAACATTGGAATGAAAGATAGATTACAGCATCTCAACTGTGAGTGTGGTCATACAAGTGTGTCGGATAAGGTTGTATAGTTTCCATTGCCTCCACTGCTGCTTGTGTGTGACACAAAAAACACAAAATACTTGATAACAACATTGGTGTCTTCCTCCATTTGACCCGTTCAAAGAGGAGTCAATAGCTCACACAAGATTTGCTGATAGTGAATTTAAAGAATCTAAACTACTTGTAATTTGATGAGGGCATTAAAGTTTATTTCACATTAAAACAGAAGCTGCACCTGTACCTTGAATCTGGATCATCTGGACATAAAAACCCTCAGATGGATTTGGACTTTGAGAGGATTCACTTGGGAGGTTTTCAACAAAATGTTAACAGCGAACGTTTCCAGGCAGGAAACCAACAAAGGCAGGTTGAGATGTCGAAATGTTTGCCGTCACTGGCAACAAGACGTTTCCATGTTATTAAGGTGATTGATGCTGAGATCAGATCTCGTGAAACACAGAACAACTTCAATAAATCTCCCTTAAACTCTAGATTCTGTCATTTACTCGCCCACGTGTGAAAAAGCAGAATCGGTGACTCAGTGAAATGTTTCAAGCATTAAAACATTTAGAAAACCTTTGTGTGAAGTTTTTAAAATGCTATAAAACTTAATTAGATCAAATAAATGTGTTTTTCACAGACGAATAATCTCATGATCGTATCAGTCCCAGCTCAATGGTTTTATTTCTGTGCCAAAGAGTTAACGCCCCAATTACACTTCCTGCAAAGAGCTAAATTGATTTATGTCACTTCTGTTTCTGCCAAATACGAGTGAGACGTGACTAAAGATGACCTCGTTTCATTTGTCTTTAATTCTTATCAATGTTTTTACCAAAGATCATTTCAATCTGTGGACTTTCTACTTTGATTGTTTCACTATTCAATCTCTTACAAACGATTTTCTAACCTTAATCGTAGCCCCAAACTCTTACCCTTACCTTAACCTAAACTTGTAATAAACTGTATTTACATTATTAGACCTTGCTATTAGTCCTGAAGGGCCTTAATCTGGACCATTCACAAACACACACACACACACATACACACTTGAGAGAAAACCAAACACAACCTGGGCCCCGTGGCTTTGGAGAAGTGTTTACTTCCTCTGTTAAAAAAAATGACAAATTTATTGGGGACCGGCTCTGACATTATTGGCCTCATCCTGGACTCGAGCTGAGAGACGATCCCATTGATGTGGACCCTGAGACGAGCTCCCTGAGACCACGTCCTCCTCAGGACCCAGGACCCAGACCCGGTGTACTGGCAGGCTGCTTGTTAACCAGCGCTGGGACTGGGACGGCTCCAGCAGAGAGGCCGGTCCCCTGCTGTTCCAACTTTCTGTCAGCAGCTTGAAAGTTACTCTGCCTGTCTTTGGCTTCACCTTAAAAACCTGAGGGAGAGGAAGGGGTTGCTCAGACCTCCATGCACAACACTTTGCATGTTCCCGTTTTGTTTTTCCCTCATAGCAACATGCATTAAGATATAAATGCCAGAACTTAAGGTTAATCAATATTGACATGCTACACTTTCCTTCTTGGATAAATCCTCCACAATTCTTTTTTACCGAAACCATGATTCCAGATTTACTGGCATCATAAACCATTAAAACATCATAACAAGGGCGAGACACGAACTCTGATTGTTCCCTCCCTGAATCATTTCTATGTTATATTAGTATGTTTACTCTATGTTATGAAACCTGTCTGTTTTGCCTCCTGACCGGTTGTTTCCTCCCGTTCCCTCCATCCCACATCCTACGACTTTAACATCTGTGCTGCCTGAAGTCAGTGATCCACCAGTATCTTAAACCGCAGGTAAGCCCTGTGAGATAACACTGGTGGCCTGGAGCCATCGGGGGGGGCCTGGGGCTATTTTGGTCTCGACCTAACGTGAAATTAAAATGTCATAACCCGGGACAGAAGGTATCCTGGTGAGTGAGCCAGCCGTTTCAGGAACAAAACAAAAAAAGAGGAAAAACGGATGGGATCTACTCTTCTTTCACAGATTTAGGGCTTTAACCCTTTAATTCCTTGAGCAAACTTCAAATTAATTTCAGAATGAGTAGTAGAATAATGACATAATTATAGTTTAAAGTACTTTGAAGCCCCTTAAAATTGTTCCCCACTGCTCCGGTGAACACAACTACACCAGATTAAAGCCAGACCTGAAGAATGTTCCTTGTCTGCCACATTTCTATAGAGACGTTTTTGTAGACTTAAGAAAAAACGTTGGTGCAAGACGACTCAAAGCCCCGAACTCCAGTGTAATCAGTGTGAGAAGACAGTCTGGCAGATAAGGCCTGTGTAAATATTGCCTGAGTATATTTAGATTGTCGTGTTGAATGGAGGTACCAGCATGCAGAGAGCTCCAGTGTTAGTGTAAGCCCGATTGGAAGGGGAGAGCATGAAAGCCCTTCACGCAGCCTTTATGGTTTAAAGACTTTGTTTTGTGTCGGTGACATGAGTGTTCAAAGTCACCTCCGCTTTGCCAAAATATGCGTTACACGTGTGGAAGTGGACACATGCACTGTCGTTCTCACACGTGCACACGACCCAGTAAAGCTTCTGACCCAGTTTTTAAAAAAGGTAACACAACTTGGTGTTCGAGAAGGGCCGAGAACTTTCATGTCAGTTAGAAATGTCTCTTCTTACTGACCTGATTTTTAATATCAAGCCATCATCATCCAGTTTGCTGCCTGGACGCTTGCTGCTGGGATCAGCGGCTGTGAAGCACTTTGGAAAAGACTGCGTGGACTTTTTGGAACTCCTCTGTTTGAACTTGTGTTCAGTAACGTTTGGATTTCATTGGGACTGTTGGGAATATTGACTTGGACTTACTATTCGCTGTTGTACTTTTCTAGTTCTTCCCTTTTTTGACTTTCTGACTTTGACCTTTCCCCCCCCCCTTTGCAGTTCAACTGTTTATTCCTGCTGGTGTTTTCTTCTGCTTCCAGTTCGCACCCTGAGTTCAATTCAGTTAAACCTTTTTTTTGGTATAGTGCCGAATCACAACATACATTATGATTGGCAAACGTGCAGAGAATGATCTCCAAAGGATCAGATTCAATTTGCCTCAGAGCAGTGAAAAATCTTCCACATCCACCGTTGGTTGTGTGTTTTTGAAACAGAAAGGCTTGTAGATCCCACCACAAGCCTCTCATGAAATAAAAAGTCTAAGGAAGGCTTGGTTCTTGTTCTTACCTTATTCCAGTTTTACAGCAGAACATCTGCAGCCACGAGTGTTGAACTGTCTAAGCTTAAGCTGCAGGTGTTGAGAACCGTGCAGAGCTCCGGAGCTTCATTTTCCAGCAGGTGAATAGACAGATTGAGACTGAAGCAGGTTGTTTGTATCACACAAGTGTTAAAATAGTGCGACTCTAAACCCTGAAACATAACCAGCGATATATACAAGTGTTATATAGATTGAATAATGTCTGCACACTTGGGTCCTGACCCCAGAAGAGGATCCCCAGCTGGGTTCTTATAAATCTAGAGTTTTTTACGATGCTGCTCACATGCAGCCCCTCTGGAGAGCATCCGCCGGTTATCCAGAGTTCAGGTTCAATTCTGAAAAGCAGCTTACGTGATTTTTAAAACAGTTTTATATTCTGCTTGAATTATGATGGAAGGACAGGCCTCTCCGCACATTGCAAACTCAAGAACAAGCCACACGGTCCTGATGACACAAACACATTACTCACAGGATCCTGACCCCTGATGGCTGCACTCTGGTCCAGTTAGATCTGCCTCGAACACGTCTCCTTGTTATATCACAGGAATTCAATGCATTTGTGTTTCCAAGTGTGCAAAAGAGCAAAACCATTATCAGTCATCCCCAATCAGATGTTGGCTTTGGCTGCGTGGCTGGATGAGGATGCAGTGGGTGTGTCGGGGCAGTGCTGGTGTTCAGCCCTCCCTGGGCCAGTTCACAAAAGAAGCTTGGCTTTTTCCAAAGTAAAGAAAATGTCAAGACTCTTGTATTTCAGAGGTGACATCAGGTCGTGTTTTCTGAGGTGGAATTACATCGTGGTTGAGTCCAATCGAAGTTAGAAAAACTTATTTTTAATGGAAATAACAATACTTTGTAAATCCGATTTTTCTGAGGGCAAACAGTGACACACTCGTTTAAGTGGAGCCAGCGAACAGTTTGCCTGCATGAGTGATTTCTTTATTTTCCTTCATTACAACACTAGGAATGGAAAACGTAGCCTAATTTCCAGAAAATCTCTCCTTCTGTTTCCTGTCTTTTTCAATTTGTCCTGCGTGAGGTCACTGCAGATTCTACAGTCTGATAACATCCACTCTCTCTCTCTCTCTCTCTCTCTCTCTCCTCTCTCTCTCTCTCTCTCTCTCTCTCTCTCTCTCTCTCTCTTACATCCAGGCTGCAGCTTTGGAAGCAGAGTTGTTCCCACTCAGGAATATCAGTTAAGGATTTTTTTATGTTATGTCTTGAGTTTGGAAAAACATTTCATATTTTACTGTCAACGGTCATGTTTAATTGAACTGTTGTCATTGTTGTGTTTGTCTGACCACTGCATGACCACACGAGAGGAAAAACACACTCGGGCCAGAACCAACCCTGAACACAGATGTAATTATGGTCATTAGTGTTTTGATCTGATCTTATCAGGAAACCGAGCTCCGATAGCAGCGGACAAACAGAAAACACTCCGGTGACTTGGTCCACTGCTAATTTCACTTTTCAGTGTTTACATAACACAAATCTGAAACTAACAAATCTAATTTTCAGTTTGAAAACTCGATTTTGACTAAATGATGTGAGATCACAAAGACTTTGTTGACGCCTGCAGGGAAATTGATGTATTGTTGTTGCACAACCCAGTTATGACAAAGTAAATAAATACAAACTACTGCAAAATAGCGATAAATATAAATTCATAGTCAACAGAATCAGCCTCTTTAACGTCCCCATACATCCTCCCACTACATTTGGATGTAGCCCTATTGCTATTGGCAAAGGATAGAAATAATAGTATTAAAGTGCATTCACACCAAATGTAAATTTCATATCTCTCATTTACACTTCTGAGGAGAAACCTGAACATTAAAAAAGATGCACAGCTAAACACTGGCATGTGATTAAAAAGCTGGAACCGAAGGGAATCCGATTGAGCTCAGCTGTGAAGGGGAAATTAGTTCCTCACTGGTGCTAATTTGAAAAGGCTTCACACTTCGATTTTACACCAAATCCACCCTGTGAGCTCGGCCCCCAGAACCTCCCGTGCACCTGCTCGGTCAATGAGAACTGAGCCAGGACCTCGCTCCCCTGTTCGGTCGCCTCCTCTATGAAGTGGAGCAGCAGGTTAGAAGGCTCGGCCTCCGCTAATGGAAACGAGTTTGTTATAATGGTTGTTCTTCATTCTTCTTTCACCCTCTGACAGTTTCTATAGGTTTAGCGAGGCAGAGCCGGGCTGCCACCCCCCCGCCACGAACCCAACACATGGACATAAAGAGCAGGTTCCTGGTCACATGCGAGCAGACCACCGCTGCAGACTCACAGCACTGTTCTAAACTCAGCCTGGTTGACCTCACACGAGAGGCTGGCATCAACACTTTCGGGGGGGCAACCAGAAGACACTGGTGTTGGACACATGCAGAGATGAAAGAGTCCGCGAGATCCCTGCGGTGCAAACACCAGCCACTGGAAAGAGTATTCATGCACGAGCATTTTCTTTTTTCAATAGTCGGTCTTGCATGTTTTTAAAAAGGCAGAAACACAAAAACCACAACAAAGCAGATCTGAATCTCTGCTTATAGTCGATTTTTCTGCTTTTTCCCACTTTGTTGTCCTGTTAATTTGGTTGTATTTTCTGATGGCCGTGCCTCTCAGGGTGCTTTCCCAGCAGAGCTCTGTACTCATCCTCCAGTTTGAAGAGTCAACCCCGAAACCTCTGGCTTTGTCTAAGAATTAATGCATCGCAACTGCTGTACTCCATTTGGTCTTTTTCCCCTGCAGTCCCTTTCATATGCTTAGTGGGTCGGTTGGACCTCACCCAGCACAGGAAGCTGAACTTCTTGTGTCCACCTTTTATGTGATTCCAGGCAACAGGGAAAGAACAGGACACACACACACACATACACACACAGACACACACACACACACACACACAAGACAGTCAAAGTACAGTGTACAGCGAAAACAGATTTCAAGGATAGATTTCACTCTGAGGTTTCAGTTTTGAAACAGGACGAGAACCAATGAAAAACATGGGACGTCCAGTCAATCCTAGTTATGAAGCTCTAAATCATAAGAGAAGTTATCTCAGGTCTAGACTGAAGTCTCTGTAATATTACTTGTAGAGACCCCGACACTCCCCCGTGAGCATGCACCTGACAGAGGCAAGAAAAGAAAGATGGATAGGCCAACATGGCTCTCTGACACACAAATGGGATCCTCTGAATTTATATTTCCCCTTCATTCTGTCTCCTTGCTCCTCTGTATTCCCCGTTGTGCTGTCTACACCACTCAATCTACTTCCCTTCCCATTGCCTTCCAGCGCTGCTTCAGCTCGGTAACGACAACCCCAGATGTGGCTTAATAAATTCACTGTGGCCCGAGGATTGAACCCCGGGTTCGCTCGGGGGAAGTTCACTGAAGATCCATGTTTCGAAGGCACCAGCAGTTGAGTTTGTAGTCCTCAAGAAGGGAGAAGAATGGAATAGAGCTTGTGCAGGATGCTCACACCCGGAGAGAGAGCATGTTTTGAATTAGGGGCAAATCATGTTTCATGTCTTTTTATCAAGAAGATGGTCAGGAGGATAGGCTGGGAGGAGCTAGCACGACCACAAGCTAAACATGTATTAACTGTGAGCCACAATGGAGGCTACAGTGGTACGCCCATTGCATGCATGCATTGGAATGATTTAGTGAGGATCAACGTCAGCAGCATCAGTGGACCTCAAAAAAGACAGTGCACGTTCACATGGTCGTGTGTGCAGTGGAGGCGAATCGAGCAGCAATCCTCAGAGCATCAGATGGTCCTCTTCTATAGACCAGGAGGCCGAGGACACTTCAACGACTCGGGCAGCTGGAGCATGAAAGTAGAACCTGGACAGGAAGCTCCAGTTCCCCACAACATCTCTCTGCAGCCAGACGTGGTCCTGTGGTCAGCAGAGACAAAGACGACCATCCTAGTGGAGCTGACTGTGCTGTGGGAGGAAGGAGCCCAGGCTGCCAACGAGAGGGACGAGAGGAAAGTATGCAGACCCGAAGGCGGAATGCATAGAGGCAGGGTGTCAAGTCAAATTAATTTTATTTATATAGCACCATTTCACTGCTGAAGTCATCTCAGGGCACGTCTGGACCATAGGTTTTACAATGTTATTTACAGAGACCCAACATCCCCCTGTGACCAACCTCAGGGACGGCACATACACTGGGTGCCGCAGCTACCTGGGAACATTGGCCTACCATCTGCTGAGGGGTGTCAAGCCAAGCTTAGGAAGGAAGGCAGTAAAGGAGTTGGCCGGGCGAGTCAGAGAAAGGAACATTCTGGGTCTGCTGGAGAAGGAGCAGCCATCGCATGGGGAAGGAAGGAATGGATCAGGCCAGATACGATACCAGTTCATAGGACATAGAACCCAAAACATTGATCTTAAAGCTTTGTGCAGCTCATGTGTTCATTTATAGTTTGTAAAGGGAACTTCTAGAACTCCGTCTTCTCCTCACATCACCCCCACCTCCTCTCCTCCCTGGCTGTGAAGCACCAGAACACATCCATCTTTCTGTCTCCCTCCTGGATGCCATCTCTTTAACACCTCTTTAACGCCACCTGTGACTAATTTCACCTCCAGCGCTGTCCCAGTTTCTGAATGCCACCCACTGGCCTGGCCTGTTGCTTGATGGTCTGCCAGTTTGGGTCCAAACTTCCTCCGCAGAGGAGGAAGGACATCTGCCCGGTTCACAGCAAGCCATAAGTACTGAACGTTAGGGAAGTGTACAACTACAACGGCAGTGTACGACTTTGAGAGGGTTTAATTCAGTCAAGTCTGTTTTATTCATATAGCATGAAATCACAACTAACCAAAAGAAATAACTAAATAATATTCCCACTGTATTATAGAGAGAAACCAGGAATAAGCATTTGAGTACATGATAGGATTGCTAACTTCATGATTTGAGTTCCTCCAGCTCATCAAATAAGAAGACAAACCTCACATGTGGAGATGGTTTCTGCCTCCTGAATCCAAACTGGGAGCTGGTTGCTGGTTGATCATCCTCCCATTCTACATAGAGACTCTATAGGAACCATAAGTGAGCCTGAAAATAAAGACCGAATTGAGCTAATTAGATAACATAGTTCTATGCGAGTGTAATAACCAATAAATGTAAAAAGGCCAAAGACTTACCGTTACATGTATGTGTGAGTGCTTCCACACAGAAGACGGACATCTGCTTGACAGCCGGTCTTATCAAGCCCTAATCATCCAGTGTGGGTCCTCGTGTGTCTCCATAAAACACACAAACGAGAGCATAAATCTGGTGTTTGACATCCCCTCACACGGCATACCATGTGTATGAGGGCATGTCGAGTTACACCATGTTCTCAGAGCTGAATGTGTGCAATACACACTACTGCACAATGTGGATCACAGTTCACAAGGGAAGGTTCAGAAGGATGTTATGTGTAATAAATCACACCATTGTGTTTGGTACCTGGTTACATGATACTAGATCTCATTCAGATGGTCAGGGTCCATAATGTTCACATGTGCAGTTATTGTCAGCTCCACCTCCTGGGTGCAGAGGTTTTGGTGACAAGACAAAAAATAATCAAACCTCAGCAGGTAGAAAGATGAATGTTCTTCTATCATCATGCAGCTACATCCGTCCTATAAAAGAAGGTTAGGGTTAGGGTTAGTTAAATATAGAAAGATCTAATACCTCACCTGGCTCAGTCTGCAAACATGGACGCCGTTACACGCATGTGTCCACGTGTCCCAGCGTGAGGAGACATGTCCGACGCGTGTGTGGACCTGCGTCTTCCTGTCGGTCCGTGCACTCGAACACAAACTCCGACACCCTCTCGAGTGGAAATCAGTGTTTACACGTGGGCGTGTGTTTGTGTACGGCACATACACCACAATGACTAAAAGACAAAAAATTGGGGGGGTTGGATGGGGGGCGGGGGTGGTTTGTAAAAAAAAATGTTCCCATGGAAGTGCTGTGAGCTCCATGATGCCCTCAATTTGTTTGGTCGCTCCTGTCAAAGCTAATGAGGTGAATGAGTGAGGGCGGCCTGGTGTAGGCGGGGGTCAGCCAAGAGCCAGGGCTGCCTGTGAGGCTGCTGCTCTGTGAGGCTGCTGCTCTGTGAGGCTGGAGCCCAGGGCCCGACCGACATCCTGGTCGCAGCTCGGCCCCCCTGGCAGGGGCTTGGCACGCTGCTCGCCCATCTGCCACACATGAACACACACACACACACACACCAGCGAAGGCAGATTTACACCCATGTACAGTACGTGTGGCCACTTCATGTAAAATGCATGTACATCGACACACACACAATGCAAATCTTAGAAGGTTGAAAGAATGAATTCACACACACACACACACACACAGTTCCCTCTTTGGAGAGACTTCCTTCTGGCCCCCACAAGACCGGCATGATGGCAGGCTGCCCCAACCAGCTGCCAGTAGAGCGCTCAGAATGGATGCTTCAGTGCATGCATCAATATGAGCAATTCTTTTAATTATGGGTGTTGTGCGCCTGATGCTGCTGTATTTCCTGGACACGGTTCCAGTTATTGGGTCATTTTCGCAGACTGAAACACAATCTGTTTACAATTTAAATTCCTGTTAAAATCTATTTTTCAATCTCTTTCACTCCCCTCCCCTATCCCATTTGTATGTGGTACACACAATATGGGCAATATGTGTGTAACTTTGCTTTGTTGTCCAGTGTTATTTAGCGGTCTGGATGGATACTGGTACAAATTGGGCTGCCACTGGTGGAACAACATGTTGTGCTCAGATGCTTCAACATTAGCTTGACTGGTCGGGGGGGGTTGGGGGGGGTGACATAGACACACCCCCGCACATCCACACCTATGGGGACATTTAGAGACGGCAATTAACCCAACCCGCCTGTCCTTGGACTGTGGGAGTAAACCAGAACACTAAGTGGAATCCTCCACACACAGGTCAATGCAGAGCCAGCACACAGTGTACAGACCCCAGAGTATAACAGTCAGATTTAATTGAACATATCTTCTTCATGTCCGTCCTTCATGGAAAGCTGCATCCTCCGTTTAGTTCAGCTCCTTTTCTGTAATTGCCGGATTATCGAGTGCATAAAATGGCAGTAAATGTTAAATCCCCAAAAGACAAGATTTGCTTTTTGAAAAACACATGTTCTCCTACTTTATTTTCATGTCATTATTTTGTATTTTTTCATTTCCCCTCACCGCCCCTGCACTCTGCAGCTCGGAGCAGAAAGTGAGTCGCCGCACCTGCTGGACGCTGCAGCTGTGGCTGTGCGTTCACAGTAATGGAGAAAGGTCAAAGGTTGTGACCTTTTCCTCCTCTCCATCTCCTCAGCAGCACCTACAACACCCCCACACACACGCACCATCCTTAAACCCTCGGGGTAGTGTAGCATTACCAGCGTCACACATGTACATAACACACACACACACACACGCATGCACACAGCTGAGGGTGATTTGATGCAGGGGTCAAGGTCAGGGAGCAGAGGGGAGGTCGTGACCCTGTGGACGATGGGAACTTGATGAGCCCTCTGCTGACTCCGCCCTCTCTCATTTCAGCCAATGACGTTTGCAGAGATTCATTCAGATTGTAGAACAGTGATGTAATTCACAAATTCCCCCTGTTTGCAGAGGCCTCTAAGGAGCGTTCATGTAAAAATGTATGTTTGTGTTTATGTCACCTAGTGGGTGTTTGTGATCATTGCACCTTTTTTTTATGTTTTTACAGTTTTATTGTTTTATTAAAACAGTATATTCAGCTCTTTATATGAACATGTCATACTGGACGGCTCAGGTTCTCAATAGCTTCTGATTAAAGGATTTCCTGCAATCGATCAATCAATCACTAAATCAATGTATATTTACCTGCAGAATCCCTCATATTCTTTTTTTTATTATTATTTGTTTGCTGAACATACATTTCATGATAAAGTCAATTAGAAGATCAGCATAGCATGCATCACATTTCAATTGAAGGCACAATCACAGTGAATGTGTTGAGAAAAAAAAGTTTACAGCAAAGAATGATAAAGATAATGATACTAATAATAATAACATGATTTTTCCAATTTATAAAATTGCAAATCTGTGGATATTGGAGTTGCCACATTATACAGCAAGTCAATTGTCTCTTGTGACCGGTTTTAAGATTAAGAGCTCACCTCTGAGCTTTAACACTGTAATGAACACTGACTTGATATCTATCAGATCTGCAGGAAATCTCCATCTTCATAACATAAAGTACACACACAATAGAAGCAGTTCGCAACGATAATTGCATCTTTCACCTCATTTGACAAATGAATATATATATATTTTTGTGTCAGCTGCTATATTTCCTATTCGACTCTCCCTGAGCTGATCACATCCACAGCCCCAGTGCAAGTGGCTGTTCTGGCCTCTGATGTCGTCTCTCAGCGGTTTCACCTCCTCACCCGAGTCACACAGCTCCCTCTGCACTCAGCATCATGTGGATTCTTCTCTTCACATATTTTTCGCCTGGAACCAGACGACACTGTGCAGACACCCTTAATTCAAAGTCGCTCCTTTATGTGCTTTGGATTTAGGGGCCGACTCTTAGTTTTTTAAAGAATGTCATTTGGGAAAGACATCAGCCTACTGTTGGCTTCGACCTCAACTTAAATCTTGACAGTTTAAGTCGTTTTTGGACGGTGCCGCACAGTGTGTAGCTGCGCAGCAACCAGAGAAAGTCCTGGATCATCAGTGTCTGAACATTTCTCGGGAACACTTGGGGTTTTTTAAAGAGAGAAGCAAAGGGAGACAGAGCTCGTTACGTTAATAAAACTCTGATGATCGGTTGTTTTACTGCGTTTTCGGGGCCAGAGGACGAGCCAGCGTGTTGTGGGTTCGCGTCAGGGTCTCTTCTCACACAGTGCAAGTGGGATAATGACAACAGCTTCCACTGTGAGTGACAAACCCCCTCCTCATCTGGCTCAACAGGTGTCGCGCGCAGACGTCCTGCTACACAATGTGTGCGTTACGTTATGTAACAGAGTAAATCTGTTTTAAATGACAGTTGGTCTCAGCCTCACTGCTCCGTTCTATCTGGGGTCGTAACAGGAATCGATGGAACATGCCTTTCGGGTGCTGAGTACAGATGTTGCACCACTTTCCCCTTAAGGCTGCCCCTTTGAGTGTTGATGCGACTCTGACACACACACATCAAAATTCAAATCTGAGAATAATTTATTAGCTACCAAATGATCTGTCGGAGTGTGTGTGTCTCTTTTAAACTGACCTTCATCCAGATGTGATTCAAACGTGTACAACTGGTGCTACTACACAGACACTCACGGTCCCAATAGTCCCACCAGGCAAATGCATCTTCGGCCTGAGCGAGAGAATACTTTCCCAGAGATATCAGTGACGTACATGTGCGAGCAATCGAGCTCACAAGCACACACAGACACACACACACACACATACACGGACACACACTGATGTCGTGTCAGTCATGTTTGGTTTTCATTGTTTTTTATTTCTTGCAGGATTTGCCTGTTTATTTTAGCAGTCTCTCCTCAGGGAGAAAACAGTGGGCCAGTGAGCCAGGGAGTCCCTGAAGACTCGTGCTGCCCGTCCTCTATAGAATCCTGGTTTCAGGACGTCCAATACACAAATAACCACATATAGATTCCACTTATGTGTGTGTATCTTTAGTATGTTGCATGACAAACCATATGTGGTCGTTTTATGTGGTCTTACCCTTACCATTGGAGTTTGAAATCACCTTCTTTTGTGTTGAATGTTGGATTTAAACAGTACCAGTAGCCTGCCCCCTAATAGCAGGGCCTGTCACTGGAAAGTATGACAACCTGTGATCAGTATATAAGTGTGATGGGCATTGTGGTTCAGAGATAAAAAGGCTGGTACGTTTAAAGACATGATAGACAGAACGTTCATTATCTGGGTCTGAACTGTTATCAAAGTTTCGACTCTTTGAAGGTGAGATGGCAGGTTCAGAGTTTAGTTTCCTGACATGAATCCAAAACGCCTGCTCTCTTATCTTCTTGTATCTTTCTCTGTTAACCTCTGACTGTAATCGAGGAATCTCAAATCTACATTAGTGTCAAGAGGTACCTGGGTTTTTTGGCATCAACACACACACAGACTCCTAAGATTGTTGGATTCTGAATTCTTCAGGTACAGGCCCGGGCAGAACCGTTGGAAGCCATTAATCATGTATTTTTTGAAGTGTCTGACTGATGTTTACAGCAAATCTATAATTTGACAGCTCATAACATGTTGCCTAACTCTGTAAGGACATTTGTTTGTTTGTTTTTTTACATTATTTGGGGAAAACGTGTTCTTTATAAAAAAAACATTGCAGAAAATTGAATTATGAAGATTAAAGATGTGCATTAAGCGAGGTCGGACCGATGCCTGAAGAAAATCTGCAGCTGCATTATTTCCAAACAGTTTGTAAACATCAACTCATAAAAAAAAATCTTAAGTTAAAACACACCTTCAATAAACCAAAGAGGTCAAAGGTCTCGGGGGTTAAGGGGCGCTGATTAATCATGGTACAACACCGACCAGGTTCATCAGCCCTTCATTGTGTCCCGTGTTTACTTTGGTCGTGCCCCGAGGCTTAACGCCGCACTGTTCAGGAGCAGGTGCAGTGCTGAGTAAGCTGGACGCAGATTCTTGGGGGGGGTAGGAGGGGTCCGGGGATGACCACTCAATCCCTCCGTCCTGGCTTCTTGACCTGCAATCAAAGCCCTGACTTTAGGGGAGTAGTGTGTGTGTGTGTGTGTGTGTGGGATGGGGTAGCCACATGCTACTCATCCACCTGCATACTGACAGGCAGACAGGCCGTGTCACAACAATCTCAAACTTCCCCGTGCCCCTGCCTAACCTTAGCCATACCCCCCCTCCCCACTGCAGCTAACCCATGGTGACCCCTGCAGCCATCTGTTACAGGGCTCTGGGACGTGTTGATTGGTCAGGGGGAGTGGGGTGAGTGGGGGGGGCTGGGCCGGGGACGGGGAACATAAGAGCTTCTGAGGGACTTTTAACACAAATAAGAGTGGAGTTGAAAGAACCACTGATTCCACTGATGTCCTGTAAATGAGGAGTTTTAACATTTAAAGTGTGTTTACATGCTAAGAGAAGGTTTCAGACTGTTGGTGTGTATCTGGTAAGGTGTGTGTGTCAGTTACACACACAACGTACAGTCACAACAGCTTGGAGCGGGCTTGTGTTACAGTGTCACATCCATCTCTGTCTGCTGTCGTCCATGAATATATATATATGAAAGACTGAAATTGAAACACCTAATCTGAGCAGAAAAGCTTCTTCAGGCTTCACCTGAAAAAAATAAAACATGTGTCTGTTGCACAACTGACTCAAGTGTCTGTCCTCCTTGGAAAGAAGTGGGTCAGTGTTTCTCTCCCAACCCCCAAAAAAACCATGAGGTCGACCTTTGACCTGTCTCAGCTCGGCTGGTTTTACTGACACGTGTTTGACATGTGCCCAGTGACTAGAGAAGGGGACCATTCACCCAATATACTATATCCAGTCAACGTAGATTTTCGAAGGCACTGGGACGTGGCTGAGCCATGATGGTGGAGACATCCTGGTCTGTGGACGATGTACTGGGACCAGATGATTCAGTGGGTCAGCATCTTTCAGACTTAGTGCGTGGACACATCTGCATCTTTATTTGATCTATATAAATATTTCGATGAGTGAAGCTTTAGTAATCAGCCTCACAACCACTCCCCCATAACAACTGGCTTTCATCAGAGCCGTCCCATGACAGTGAGACATCCTGACTGCAGTGTTACTCCTGAATGACGCGTGTGTGAGTAAATTCACCTTCATTGCTCGTGGGAAGGAGACAGAAGCATCACGTGCCCGAGTCAGACGTCTCCAGGGACGTCACATATTGGTTCTTTTTGAAATAACATCCTGAAGGTTGTATTTTAAGTGGAAGTCTTTGAGTGTGGGGGGGGTGTGTGTGGGGTGACAGCACTCTGACCGTTTTGCCTCTGAGGCGCCAAAATGGAAACATTTGGAAAAGGAGTGAGTCACAAGCACCAGGCGCAGGACGGACTCCAGAAGACACTCACGTACATATACAGTTTGTGTGTTGTTACGCCCCACAACAAGAAAAACAAAACCACAACACTAAACACTCCAGCACAACACTAAACTAACAAATAGGTCCTTGGGTTCACAACGGCAGACGAAATGGACCAAATGAAAAGATAGTTGGGAGCCACAGAGAATCAAATCAAATCAAATATATACTTTATTGTCCGAGAGGAAAATTGTATCTTTGGCCAAAGTGCTACAGCAGCTGCAGAGCAGGTCATTGCACAACCAACAACCACAACAACACAAAACAGTACACAAGGACATATCAAGTAACACCCAGAATAAATAAGTGAGTCAAATATTGAACCTGCCCTGAAAACACATTTATTAGTTCCTTACACGAGCCAGAGTATGAGACAAAGTTATGAGAATGAACCGCACACACAAATCTCTTCCTGTTTTTATGTGCTTGATAATAATGTTCACGGTTGAAGGAAAAAAAGTTCAGAATCCTTGTGAAAGTTATAGTTTTCCTGTGTGCAGTCATGTTGTGTTATCTGCCGGTGCGATGCCCACGGTGCAGTCCATACATTTGCTTTCTGCTTCGTTTACGCTCCATCTGGAAAAGTGTAAAGTGACGTGGATCCAATCGGAGGCAGGAGGCCTGACAGGCTCCTCTGCTCCACATGGTGACATGTTTCCATGTGTGGCGACAGGCTGTGGCAAGACACCCGACACCTGCTGCTCCGGTCCGATTACCACGCTCTGCCAAACAGACATAATACTGATTTGCAGATTATTTTTTTTCCCCCCTCCTCAGTTAGTCAGTCGGTTAACTTCATTATCTGAGGCAGCGTTTGAAACAGAGCGTTGCAGATATTTGATAAAAGGAAAGACGTGCAAAGAAGAGCTAGAGATAGATGAGAGGTTGATAAAGAGAGGGTTCCATCTGGCCACTGGGACAGATCCCTGATCAGTGGAGTGTTGTCTCTCTCTGTGTGTGTCCTCCAGTTCTAGAAGCTCCTGGCCCCTGTTTTATTGTGAAAACCCCAGGGGCCGTCCTGACCAAACGTATTCTAACGCATGACAGATGCAAAAAAAAATGAATAAACAAATGTCTCCAGATGCAAAAAAGCGAAGACACACACGTAGAGGAGACACTGACAAAGATGTCAAGAGGGTTTGTGTTGATGAGAGACGACACTGGTGTCTGTGTGTTGTCAAGAAAATCACGTGACCTCTGCAGAGTTACTACGTCACTTCCTCTCTCTCTCTCTCTCTCTCTCTCTCTCTCTCTCCTCTCATCTCTCTCTCTCTCTCTCTCTCTCTCTCTCTCTCTCTCTCATTGCCTTACCGCCCCATGGTCGATGCATAAGTTGTGAATACTTATTTAAAATGTTAAAAAATCCATCTAGAAGCCTGTTGTATCTTTGTCATCACAGAGTGTTGCATTATGATTGATGTGGGAAAAGCATTTTGTATGATTTCATCATATCATCTCAGGAAAAGTGGTCTGAATATTGTCTAAATGAATTGTAAAAGTTAGAATGTGACACAGGGGTTAACAAAAACATGTTATAAATGGAAAATGTGTCACTATTTAAGCAAATATGGCAGTTTTTTTTTACATAATGACTGATCAGATAAGAATGGTGTCGGCCATGATGAGACGTCTGGCTGCAAATCAATCAACCCAGAGCCGAGGCAGAGACGGAGCAGGAAGCAGAGAGCTGCAGGATCCTGATGAAGAGCAGTCACAGACAAGATGACGGTTTGCGTGTTGAAGTGTTCAGAAGTCTGAATATGAAACAAGGTGTGAAAATCAGTGCCTCAGAGCGGAGAGGAAAACTCAGGGCACAGAGAATCGAACCCATTCAGAGGATTATCCCCCTGTCGTCCGGCCTCTGTGCCCACGAGCAGAGCATCTAATTCCCCCGCCTTGTCACCCGGACCCCCTGCGGAGAACACATTAACATTTTCCAGAGTCACGACTCTGTTCCATGATGTAAGGACGATGGAGAGATTGTGATCCTCCTCTCAGGAAGCATTACACGGGACTTCCAGTGGCTTTGCTTCATTTTCCCATGAACTAAAGGTTGGACTTGTTTTTGGCTGTGAAAGCAGGTTGGTGAGAGGTCACAGTGCTGGATGCTGACACGAGTGTGAAAGACACATTCACACATAGACTAGGTATAAAATACACAATGTTAAATTACACTTAGAGTGGTTGGCCTGTTTGAAATCTCTCGCCTCCTTTTTTAACCTACACAACAAAAGTAAATGTATATACCTTTTAAATAAACAAATCCTAGAACCAGATTAACACACTTCTGAATAAGTGTTAGTGTTAAATAACGATTTGATTTGATTGTATTTCAAAGAGGCAGATAAAAGCACCGAGCATCTGAAGCACAGTGCAAATGTCTACTCGGTTGGACGAGTGTCAGAGGATCGATGGCAGACTGCCCCCGAGGTATGGTTTGTCTGGAAAGGAAACACTGGCATCAAGTGGCCACTTAGAGTATTACAGCTCCACAGAATTTAAACCCAGCAATGCTACTTCATCACTTTGTATTCTTGGGAAAACAAAACCCTGAGTATCGAGGAGTCGCTCAGTAAAACCTCTACTGGTTTTACCTTCCACACAAACAACAATAACACACGTCCCAAACAATACAGGGAAATATAATTTCTTATTGTGAGAGTGAACACAAAGTAGGCCGAGATATTTCAGTTTGAAAAAAGCTGGAGATGTGTTTCTCCCAATAAAATAATGTTACACCATCTCTCAACTTGTGTAGCACCATTTAAAAGTGGTTTATTGTGCAGGCCTCACAACTTCCACAATCACATCAACACACTTCCATTGACAGTGTAAGAAAAACTGCATGTTTTTCAATTTTCATTTAACAATAAATGACCCACTAACTCTAAATGCTGTTATTTCATTATGAACTAATGACAAATTTGGCTGGTGCAGTGTTTTTTCATTGGGAATCCAGGACAAAATGTCGTTGTTGTTTTGTGTTGTTGTTGTGTTGTGTGTTGTGCTGCTACGATGAAGATGATGAACACTCCGGTGTGTGTCCTGTTCATTCACTGCACCAGTGGATTCTAGGTTTGGTAGCTTGAGTCGCTCCAGATTCCATATATATCCAACAGTGGGATTTACTGCCTTGATATGTTCTACAGACATTTATAGTTCCCAGAAAAAAATCTGATTTACGGACTTTGGTGACTTTTTCATTCCCCGCTACTGAGTAAGAAGTAGAAATACACATGAAAGAGTATTAAAGTAGTAAAGTGATCAGTACTCTAGGGATTCAGGAGTCATGTGTGAGACAACCTGAGGACATCCAGACGTTTTCTTCAAGCCTCCCTGTTGCTTGACACAACCCGAGATTTTATTTCCGTTATTTTATGAGTTTGGATTCTTAAGGCCGAAGGGGAAAAGCAATCTCATGACATCAGCGAAATAAAATGAATGACAAAATTCTGAGAAATGTTTATAGTGTCACATTCCTTCACCCTGCTCGTTTTAATGTCTGCGTTTCTTCATCACTTTATTGAGATGGTGACGGTACAGAAAATTGCCGTCCATAAAATTTTATTATAACAATTTCAAACTTTTATAGAGTAAAAAGCAATGATGTCACAAGATTGCAGGACCACTGATCCCGGTGGTTGAAGCTTGACTTGGCTTCCACTCGCTGCCATGAAGCTTTGTGACCCGTGAAGTGTGGCTGCAGCTGAGAAGTGTCCCAACCCCCGAAGTCCAAGTGTCCTGAGCCGTGGCTGCTTCTCCTGCCATGTTGGAATTTAATTTAAAAAATGTCCAAAGCAATTATAGAACCAGAAAATCTATTTTCAGTAACTCGCCCTGTTAAAAACTAACTTTCAAATGGCCTCTACAGGATAGAAAAAACTGATTTAGGAGCTGATCGTTGTTTTCAATGCAAAGATACGGTGGAGTCATGATTTCCTGAGCAGGGAATGAAGTTACACTCTTACACTCACTCTGTTTTAGGTTGTGAATCAAAAACTGTAAAGATGGACGACACGTCTCCACCTCCTCCCAGTATCCAGAAATGAAAGCAAAATATCCCGGATATGAACGAGGCCCTCAGCCAGTACACGCCCTTCACCAATCACTTTTCAGTCTATTTTAATGGCATCAAATACTTCTACTACTAATTGTAATAATAATAACATTAACAAAATATTATATATATGTGTGTGTGTGTGTAATTTATATAGTTTAGAGCCTTAAACACATAACACAACCTACTTTGACTTTTCAGTTTGGTCCCATCCACTAACATGAAGGAGGCAAGGTTTATGACCTATACTGCAGCCAGCCACCAGGGGGCTATGTGTGGCACTTTGCAGGTTAGATAAACACACCTGTCACCATGGTGATGCTAAACCACAGACACTGCAAACTAAATACAAACCACCTGGGACAAATTTTGTTTTATTGTTATATATCAAACTTGATAGAAGTGATAAATGAATGTGATTGATCCATTCCCACTCCTATATGTATTCGTTAATAGTTAACAGTTGATATAAAAGCCTGTAAGTTGCAGAGTGACACAAAGAACGACAAACCTTTGTGTACATTTTTTGATTTGTACTGCTTTTTAATGTGTTTTTTTTTCCATCAGAAATAGTAAAAGCCATACACTGTAGCAAACCAAAAGTAACAAAGCTCTATACAGGCACAGTAGCTCATTCACACACATTCTAACAGTCCGCTCTGATCTGTGGAAGTGGGCCAACATTCAGTTTGAAGAGGAAGAGGAGGAGGAAAGTTCCTTCTTCTCTCGTAGGCAAAAATATAGATTCTTCTGTCTCGTAAGTTGTGGGCATGGATCTGAAAGGACGTGAGGACACTGGGTATACCAGTAAGTATACTGGTTTTCAGTCAGCCGGTTACTGGCTGACGTGAGCGTGCAGATTCTTTCTAATAAATAATGGAAGATTCTAGTCAGATATTTAAAAAAAAAGCCCTGTAAGTGCTGTATTTTTTATTTTAGTTTTTGTAGAAGTACATTTGAGTTTATGACGCCCCCCCTCCCACCCCCCAAATACTAAACTTCATCTCACTATTTTACATCATGCTTCCATCAGGCAAAAATAAAAGGGACGTGACCTCTGCACACTCAGTTCTCCACCAGGGGTTCGAATGGGCTTTTTTACACAGAACTCACAGGGATCACAACTCATATTCATGTTTTAGTTCATTTTCTCTGTGATCAAATTTAACCTCCAACAATCCGTCCTGCCATGACAACAGCTAAAACACTGTCTTAGAATAAAAAGTGGGGTTCCATTGTAATGATCGCTCTTCACCACATGAGGGCAGCAGCTACTGACTGAACTGACTCCCTTTAAAAAAAAAGAGTCTGGGGATCGAACTCTTCTCCTTCTGTGTGGATGACGTGAACTGGGGGCGTGTTCAAAGTTCCCATCTCGTCTATTCGCTGTAGAAACACATCGATAATACTTTAACATGTTAAGTGCTAAACTTGGACAATGTATTTTTTCCAGGCAGGTTTAAGTTAAACAAAAACAAACGTTGCTTGCATCACTTTAGGAAAACTCCAATTTGGACTTCAGTAACAACAATCTCTCATACAAAATATTTCCCCTCTTATTAAAAAAAAACAAATAAAAGAAAATCAACAACAACAACAACAACAAAATGCCTCCCCGAGAAAACGAGAAGTTTAACAAAAGGAAGTAATGCTGTGGAAAAAACAAACAAAAAAACATTCAAAACACAACAGTGATACACTTTTTTTTTAAATGCACACACTTTACAACTCATATATACGTCAACGCTCTTGACTTCAGCCAAAATAAAAAAAAGCAACTTTTCTCTTCTCACTTTTCAGTAATCTTGATGTATACTTATATCATACATGTATACAAGATAACAGAGCAACAAAGCAACAAAAATAAATATCTTAAGTCACTGTTTGAAAGTTTTTTATATATATATATATCTATATATGTATATTTATAAGTATAGCTTACTTTCGGGTAGGGTGTGAGTGTTAAACAGTTTTTGCCGGCCGACGCAAAAAAAAGGAGCTTCTCTCGAATGACGGAAACTTTTCGAGGCAGGAAACTGAAGAGGGGGGGGGGATGATACAACTTTTCTAAGAAGATCCCCCCCCCCAGCGCAAAACAACTGGAGGTGGAGCTGTGAGCAGAATGGAGTTGCTACGTGCAGAACAGAGGATGGAGGCCGACAGGAAGCTCGTCTCGACTCATCTTTTTGTTTGTTTGTTTGTTTGTTTGTTTGTTTTCAAAAGTCTGTCTATTTGCATATTGAAGTCAGCCCACGTGAGCTTTCATGATCTTCTTCTTCTTTCTTCTTACAAAGCTCCGCATTAGAAAAAACAAGTCAGGCACCACACGTCGTCTGGAACAGTCCTACTCAGAAAGCAGCCGAGAATATTTACACACAAACTCGCCGGTCGCACAACACACACGGCGAACGGAGCTACAGTATCAGTACATACAGGAACAACAACAACAACAAAAACAAAAACAGTTCAGTAATTTTTGATTAAGCAGCCATAATTTGTTTTTTTTTACAAAAAGAATACTTCTGCCCCCCCCGACGACGGCACGCTACACACGCTCCTGACTGCTTTTTATCTTTGGTTGACCAGTCGAAAGCCTGATAGATACACAATCCTCCTTTTACATCACTCAACTTGACTTCTTCTTAAAACAAAATAACAGTTGCACACACATCATGTCATTTCCCTCTTCCTGTTTCGTGAGTCCCGTCCCCACCCCAGCCTCTCCCCATCCTGCACTTCCTCTGGTTCATTCTGGAGTCCGTCCGAGAAGAAAAAGCACATGCACGCAAGCCACATGCACACAAACACACCACACACACGCACTCTCTGTCATGTCCCCTTTCATTCGCTTACACACACACACTCACACAGACACACACACACACATTTGCTTTACAGAGCAAGAAAAATAAGGTGGCGCGTCAAACCAAAGGCAATTTTTTGTCCAAATCAGAAAATTAAGTGTCTGTGGTTAAAAAGGAAAGAAAATAAACCGAAGGCGTAAAACAAAAAAACAGAAAGTGTGTTTTCTGCCGGCGCTCATTGTTTGTGCGCGGCGATCATCTTCAGGACGAAGTTGACGATGGCGCTGGCCGGCTGGTCGGGGTCCATCTCGGCGAAGAGGTGGCTGACGTTGTCGGTTGTGCTTCCCTGCTTACGAGCCACGAAGCCAAACAGCCTGGGGCAAGGAGAGAGACTCAGATCAGACTGCGTCACAGATCACAACCGTATCTGATCTGCAGAAACCTTAACTGGGTATGAATAACTAATGTTAAAGGTATGAGTTACTCACTTGGATGTGCCTCCCTCAGGCTTCTTCCACCTGGAAAATAAAACAAAACTTAACTTTTGTTAGCAGGTTAGTTCAGACTGAAAAAAGTTTGGATCGTCCTTTTAATAGTTGATGTAGTTTAAGAAGTTCTGAACCGGATCCACTACTTGTTATGAAGTTCATGTTTCTGTACTCACTTCCTGTCCTGAGGGTCGATATCGCAGAACGTGACAGTGTTGTTCGGGTAGTGGCGTCGGAAGAAAAGCCTGAAACACAAGAAACCAACAAAGAGAATTACAGATACATCCGTTATAAAAACATGTAAGTGTAAAGTCCCATTGTGCAGATGATGCTTTGTGCGGTTCATCCACAATTCTTTAATATGGCGGAAGCATAAGCTTGATTATTAAAATGCTCATAAGCACCAACACAAGGGGCTCCAGTAGGAAATCAAGTCTATCTGGTCCAAACTAACTAACTTCAACACTAGAGGGTTGAATATTTGTTCAATTGGTGAATAGTAAACTAACTTCAGCTTAAAGCTTAATAAACCTTTTTAGTTTATGTCATCAAAATGTGATATTTATTTCCTGATATAAAGAAATGTGCTCTTCTGAGTTTGGACAATATACAGGAAACCTCCTAGTCCTGCAGATCAATGCATATATTGACATTTGGATATTACATACCAGTACATATTGTTTAATTAATCAGTTATATTTATTAATTCTCTATACGTTTGCATTAGTAAAGAGATGACATGGGAATCTGGGGGCAAGAGATTTAAAAAGTGACATCTTAAACCCTGAAGTTAAATGTGTTATTTAATAGTTATTAAAAATAAATCCTGGTCCCTGCCACAAAAACAAATTTCAGATTTGAGTTGTTGATTGAAACTCTGTAGTGAACAATCAGACCCTGATCCTCTAATCCTGAGTCAGCAGTTATTTACAGCCTCTGCTGGTGTGTAATGATTCACGTTGAAACTCGTCCTTTTCAAAATAAATCTCCCCCCGACGGGTTCAGGCATCAGTTCGATTACATCATCAGCACTCACTTCCTCTGGTTGTCCGTCAGCGTGATGCCTTGAGACGACACCTTGAAGTGCACCACGGTGGCGGCGGGCGGGGGGGCGGCGGCCAGCGTCTCGGATATCGCCTTGGCAACCGCCTGAGGCCCCGTCAGGGACTCCATGTCCACTGAGTTGATGTAGAGCACGTTGCATGCTGGGAAAGAGAGGAAGCGGCCGGGGGGTCAGATTAAACAACAAACTAAAGATGTCACGATTGGAAAGGTAGACATTTTCGAAAATGAACAATAGAGCTATAACTTTTTAAAGACAAAACCAAAGCAAGTTGCAGAATCGATCCTGTAAGATGTTATTAATGAAAACGTCTGCCTATGACCTGTTCATGCAAATCTGTCTCCTCATTAGAGAGCATGCTTTCTGGAGCCAAACTCCATCCAAGTCATTCCACATGAAACATTCTGCCTGTTACGGACGAGAAGCTGAGAGCTGCTGTTAAAGAGACGCATTTCCTAGGGAGTTCTGTTAAACAGGGACATTAATATGTGTATTTTATTTTGTGCAGGTAACAACACGTAGACAGACAACACGCACGGGATGCACATTCCAGACGTAGGCATCCTAGTAAGTGCTCAGGGGGTTTACCATGGGAGTCAGCAGGGGCCCTCTGCACTGGGATAACAAGGATTGTCAAGTCGTCAGAACACGTGAATGGGATAAATCAGGATTAACACACGAGCGGTGTCGTCACACAATCTTACAGCTGCGTGGTTGTGTTAACATCTCAAACAACAGAGAGTGGTGTGTAGCAGTGAGAGCGGGTCGATGTTTTACCTGCTCCTTGTTTCAGCCGCTCGACCAGCGGGTTCGTGGTCGCGACCGCCGGGGCCTCCTCCAGGAGATCTGCTCACAGGGACGAGGTTTATGATTTGCATTGTGGACAAGGAGGCATCATGTGACAGTTCATTTTCAACTATGTCTTTTACTTTGTTAATTACAGGTCTCACAACACTGTGATCCTGGAACAACCTTTGAAATCCGATTTTCTTTTTACTCCTTTCTTATTAATATCTGACATATTGATGATGCTTTGATCTTATTGTCACAGACCTGTGGCCGGGATGAGCAGCTTGCAGGGCAGGGCCAGGGGCGTGATGGCATGTTGGTAGACCAGCGCCGACAGACAACCTGACAAACAGACACACAAACACAGTTAGGATCAAGGATTTGTCTGTTTCACTTCATCCCTGGAATCAGCTTCTCACTCTGAACTCACAGTGTCTCAGTCCTTCTGTGTTTGTTCTACTTCTTTCCTCCATTAATCTAAAATATATATTAACTGCTGTGTTGTAGTGTTGCAGCTGGATTGTGTCTAGAAACTCGACAAATTTGTGTTTGACTTTTCCAAATACACTAATTCCAGCTTTGATTTTCCAGTGAGATTTGATAGGTTTTCATGGATCACTTCTGTTACACAATTAAATAAAAATAACATTTTAACATTCTACGTGCATCTGTCTTATTAATATAAAATGGACAATTTCTCTCCTCATAATTCCTCCTCCAGCATTTGGTGAAATGTGTTTTGATTGAAGTTCATCGTGTTAAAATATAAATATAAAATAAAACATAAACAAAGGAGGTGAAGAGAGAGAGGACTCGTGTTCATGAGTTAAGAGCTGAGGACGAGAGAGGAAGAAGAAAGAAGGTGACACGAGTTTACAGAAGGCAGCTTGGCCCAGTTTGGGATTTGGCAGAGGAGGACTGTACACACACACACACACACACACACACACACACACACACACACACACAGACACACACTAACACACACAATTAGCAGAGTTGGATCACTTCAGTCAACACTGTAATTACAGGATTAGACATTACAGAACTTGGAACTTGGTTCAGAAAGATGCACCGACACCATCACAGCGGAAGACGTGCCAGTGGGCTTGTTGTGTGTGTGTGTGTGTGTGTGTGTGTGTGTTTGTGTGTGTGTGTCAATCATCGGGGGGGGCTCCGACCTACCGAAGTAAGGCTCGTTGGGACAGCCCTTCAGCTTCACTCCTTTCGGGCTGCTCTCGATCAGGAAGTGCCTCACCAGCTCGTTGCTGACGTCCCCTGTGACAGACAGAGGAGAGGGAGAGGTGTGAGTGAGTCCAGGTAGAAAACAGACGATTAACCAGGAGACATCACCTCATAACATCGGCTTTAAGATATTAACTCTAACTCCATCTCCTCCCCCGAGCTGAGACCAAAACAAGGTGAAGCTAAAGCCTTGTTAACACCGGAGGAGCCAGAGTAAATACTTGTTGCATTTGTAACAGCTGCAAAACATCATGTCCTGTTTTTTAAGCATCTGTTGTGTAAAGGCCACATTGTATGTGTGAAGCACTTTGAGCTGCTATTTTATATTATTAATGCTTCATAAATAAAGTATAAAATTATATCAATCTTCCGACTAATTTCACAAACATCCCTGTCTCTGTGTGTGGGTCTGTGTGTGTCTGTGCGGCTTTAAACTTGCCATATGTGTTGTTGATGTGAAGTACAGTGCTAAGTTTGGTGCAATTTGGACATGTGACAAAATTAATAAAAGTTAAGTAAAAAGAAAACCAGTGTGATTCATTCATTGAGTTATCTCCCCCTATTACTTTCTAGAAATGTGTGTCTACAAAGTAAAAGCACAACTGATCTTTTTGTTTCTGCAATGCTTTACATTGAGCTGAATTAAAGAGCTTTTATTTTGAAAAGTCAAAAGATTGGGTCAACTGCTTAATAGTCTGAAATGGCCAACACACAATAAATGGAAAAATAGTTGATACAAAACATTAACAACTTCATGGAGACTGTAACCAGGTGGGATGAACATAAAGTTTTCTAGTTTTCATAGACTGCTTCTAAAAAGCTCTGCTCATGACAGAAACATGACATTATACTGTAGGTTAGTTTGAGGATGAATTTATAATAATAATGATTAATATTAATATTGAATGCTGCCCTCTACCTTTCTTGCTCTGATGCACGGAGGGCGGCGGAGAGGCCACCTTCATAGCCAAGCCGTAGGCCCCCCTGAACGAGTGACTGTCCCGGATCACGAAGGCTCCAGGTTCCCTCTCTCTCAGCAGGCTGATGGCTGTAACACAACAAACACTCACTTACTTCATCTGTATGGTTTCAGCTGTAGCCATGTGAGGCTAATTAGCTCCAGCACGTTAAACCAGACAGAAAAGTCTCAACAGCGATTAGACGGATTGTTCCAGGATGTGCAGACATTAATGTTCCTTCTCAAAACGAATCGTAAAGATGAGCTCAAGTGATTCTCAGGACGGGACATCGCTGCTTAATCTGCTCTCAGCGATCTGCTTTTCATTCTGAACCGAACTAAACGCTGGTGATGGGATTGTAATGTAATGTAGAGGTCGGACAGAGGCAGAGAGTTACAGGATCAAAGGCGTTAGAAGAAGAGAAACACCAAGAAGAAGGTGAAGTCCTGTTTAATGAGATCGCTGTCAGCCTGTGTTTCATTAGAACCACAACCTCTAACTTTACACTTTGCTTCAGACCCTTCATTGTTCAAGGAGCAACACTGAACATCCACTACTTCACTGTTTAGTCCACGTGTGACAGTTCAGAGAAGGAAGACGGATGAGATGAGCAACACATGCAGATGTTCCCCTAATTCTCTGCATGTGGTGTGGCTTTCCTACAGGACTAAGTTTAAACTGTGCATGAGTGTGTGTCTGTGTGTGTGTGTGTGTGTGTGTGTGTGTGTGTGTGATGTCATTTTGTTAAGCATAGGCTTGCGTTTAACATGCTATAATCCAGTACGCTACATGAGTGATAGCAGCTGGAGCAGCCAATAGCCACTGACCTCACAAGCAAAACACACAATCACTGAGAAGTTGTGTGTGTGTGTGTGTGTATTTGCAGCTGCATCTGCATGCACATTTATTATGGCGTGTGTGTTGCAAATTCATTAATCAAAAGATATTATGCTAAAGTGTCTTTAAATGTCAAATTCCACTAAAGCATTATGGATGAATAACAACAGATTAATCATTCCGACCACATTTTAAAAGCTTCACAGGAGTTTTCCACTAAAAACAACGGGGACCCAGTTCTCCGTGGGAAACCAGCAGCAGAACATCAATATCAACATTTCAAACCACTGCTTGTATCCTCCGGTACCAAACATTCACAGTTCACATTTAAACATTTCCTATATTTTTCGGTCGCATGCTTTAAAATTTGGTCCCAACCTGCTGCTACAAACTTTAAATGTTCAGATCCTTCCGACATTTCTGCTTACTTTCAAATTTTTCTAATAGTTTCTGATAATTTGTACTAATCACGTTCACCTGATCTTGGCCTCTACTTTTTACCATCACATATTATTTCAGCTTCATCCTGCAGAACTTTGCAGAACATTTAGATTTCATTTGTCCCTACGGTGGCCTCACAGGATAAGTCTCTGAGGTGTGAGGCAGATATTTTAAGTGTTGGTTCTGATTGGACCTGATGAAACACGATAAGTATTCACAGAAAACATCGGATCACACTCTTACCTTGCTCCCTGGAAATGTCTGGCTTGTACCAAAACTTGGACGTGTCCTGGACAAACTTGACATTCAGTCGGCTGTCAGGATTCCCATCTGGAACGAAAACAATAACCATCAGATTCAGATTTATCCAATGTTGTCACCAAGTGAAAACACCCTCCCCTGACCCTTTCCCCTTGATCTAACATTGATGATCTTTATTTTGAAGAGCCATGCTGCTTCAGAGAACTCAGAGAATGTCCTTACCAGTAATATTGAACCTGGAGAAGTCGGAGAGGGTGTGGAAGTAGCCCTGCGTGCTTCCTCCAGCCACTGGAGGCATCATCTTCCCGTTCAGCGTGCCATAGGACATCGCTCCATTCGGTCTGTCACCACTCGACATGCGCCTCTTCTCTGGAAGCTGAGGCTGGAAGCCCGGGGCGGGGCTGCCCTGCCTGAACCCCACACCCATCCCCATCATCCCCCCCTCCTGGAAGCCTGCAGGCGAGATGGGGAAGGAGGGGGTGGGTGGTCCCTGGTAGCCTGAGGAGCTGCTCTGCCTCGACAGGTTCCCGTGCCTCTCATCCGGGGTGGTGTAGCCGCTGTGAATGGGGTGACGGTCCAAACTGGGGCTTCTCTCGGACACCTGCGACACGGACGGGTGCCGGCCCAGAACCGGACTTCCTTGGGGGTGTGTGATGGATGGCTGTCTGCTGAGCACGGGGCTGCTCTGCAGGGTCTGACCCAGGGAGGGCTGTCGGCTGAGGACCGGGCTCCGCTGAGACCCCTGACCCAACGTGGCCTGTCTGCTGAGGACGGGGCTATTCTGAGCCCCCGGTGAGAGACGCCGACCCAGCATGGGACTGCCACCTGGCATGTGACCTGGCATGTGACCCGGCACGCCCACATCATAACCATTAGCTGTTGATGTTTGCTGACACATGATTGAGCCGTCGTGGTGAGGACTCGAGTGCTGCTGCAGGACGGGACTGTGAGTGGAGCCGTACATGTTGGTCCTCTGCAGTGCATGGGGACCTCCATGGCTGAGCGTGTTCTGGTGGGGTCCTGAGGGGTGCAGGCTTGAGTCTGAGGCCCCATATCTCCCCAGGACAGTGTTTGGGCCAAGGTAAGACAGTGCAGGGGTGGGAGTGCCATGGTAGAAGGCGGCTGGAGAGCTGGAGTCCAAGTAGGAGGAGGTGGGAGTGTTCACTGCCTGATAGGAGGGGGTGGGAGTGGGGTAGGCGCTGTCTGTGGCCTGGGAGCGGAAGCCTGAGTCAGTAGTGGGCTGGGACGGAGTGCTAACACTGCTCTCTGCTAACAGATGCTCACTGGAAGAGAAAGAAAAGGGTTTATTTACCAGCTGTACGTTTTTACACATTGAAACTACAACTGAGTGATTGACAGGGCTTTCTCATCAACCATTTATCTTTAAAGCTCATGGGACCATGTAGAAGTCCTCTATAGACAACTAATCTCTTATAATTTCTCTAAAACGTATTCTATATATCTAACTGAGAACACAAAAGCACTGTGGTATTTGACTCACTCTTGAGAGCTCTGGATGGGACTGCTGCTGGACAGAGGAGGGTTCAGTGTGTGGGCGGAGGGACTCAGACTTCTCTGCTGGTTTGGGGTCTCTCCCAGTGGACTCAGGCTCAGTGGTGACGTGGGCGTCTCTCCACCTCCCGCTGCCGACCTGGCCACGGACTCCACGTAGCTTCTTGGTGCTGCAGGACACAGGAAGACAGTTTCCCCCATTAGCATGATAAGTCAGTGTCCTTCCTGTGTGTATAACATGATGATGAACTAATAGCTGTAATGATGATCATGTATTTTGCCGTGAGAGCGTTTCTGTTTTCTTTCCCAGTTGATGAAAATGGAGAACGTCTGGAAACACATGAGGCGCGGGTGGAAAATGGGGTGGAGGAGATTTGGAAAATCTAATTTCCGATTAATGATCTGGTGGCATGTTAGCCGGACTCTTACCTTCCTCATCCTCACTGCTCTCATCATCTGTGGAGCATCAGTGGAGATAATCCAGAGGAGAATGTTGAGGAGCAAAGGAACAGCAGGGGGAGTGTGAGCAAGATCTATTTCACTTTGTGTTATTATGGAGACTTCATTTCAGAAAGTCTTACAGCTGATGAGCTGATGTGTTGAGTTCTATGTTGTTTACAGAGGCCAACTCGACTTTTAACGATATCTAAATACAATCATTTGGATTTTGCTCTTCTCGAGTCATCTCCGTGTCTACAGGGCCGCTACAGAAGGTTGTGATTCTCGTGAAGTGTCGGAGTGGGACGACAAACCTGAGCCAGTTTGATGCAGGAGGATCTCTGCTGGGTTGTGGGGCTTCAACCCGAGGGCTGACAGTGGAGTCCTGGCAAGACCAGGAGGAGACCGACCTGAGGGGGGAGGGACAGCTGTCAGGGCACAGCCTCGTGTATCACAGACATCTTGACCGGTGCAACCTGTTGTTTTTTACAGTTTTACATTATCAAGTTTTTCTTTTGGTGTGTAAAAGAGAAACCCAAGAATCTAAACTATATTCAAATACCTCCGCCAAGGAGAAGACTGTTTGTTTGTTTGTAATATGAGTCAGGGAAGACAAATTACTTATAATTGTGCAACTTTCTTTGAGAGAAAGTGGCGTTTTTTAACATTTCTGTTTTTTCAGGAAACAATACACAGAACATCTATGAGTGTGTAGAATGTGATTGAATATAAGTGGACTGTTGGGCCTTGGCGGATGTCTGCACCCTACTGAGTTTCCATATGAGCTGCTGAATACTTTCTATATTTATATTATATTTGACAATCTAGTTCATGTGCTAATATTCAGGTACACACCTGTCAAGACGAGGTAAACATCATTCACAAATCCACACACACAAACACACACACACACAAGAGCAACATGTTTAGCAGGGGTGTGCCCATGCCTCATGCTCTGATGGGTGGGGGGGGCAAAACATGCATGTGACCAAACACAATGCGACAAACGTCACAACACCTCACTCTGCCAGCAGCAGAATGAGACGTGTGTCAAACACAAACTGAACATTGTGTTTCCTCTGGATAAAGTTTTACAGAAAAGTTACACCTGTATCATTAAGTTATATACATGTGTGTGTTTTACATTATTTATCTTACTGATGTTAAAATTACGTTATTACTTAGAATTAATTATTATCAATGAATTCTTTGTGCTTAACAGTGTGTGACTACTCGTTTTTTACTTCCAGCGCAAACACAAATAATCAAGGAAAACTTTTGAGATAACTCAACTTAGTGCTACGTACTTTGCTTATAAACAATAGACAGGACGTAAATGGCTTGTACAGTACAGGCTGCTGGGGGGGGGGCAGGCAGGGGGGGGGTTGTTGTGGTGACACATGGCAGCAACAGGAACCCAAACACAGATGAGATGAGCAGCGACACAGAGCAGCAGCAGCCGAGAGAGTGAGGAGCAACTCAATCAATTTAGGTAATTCAGGGGAATATGATGTTTTTCAGCATTTTCTTATTTCTTAATTCAAGGATCTTAAAAATCTGGCAAATTTAGGGGACTGATATTTATGTTTGTGAGCAATTTGGTGCAGATCAAAATAAAAATGTATTTAAATGTGGTTTCATAAGGGAACTGTCAGGACTTGGCAGAGGCTCCAGTTGCCATACCAGTGCCTGTTTCAATCATCAGAGACACTCGAGTGTGTTAACTGTCTCTAATGGGACAAATATGACTAATGTGTGTGTGTAAGTGTGTGTCTGTGTGTGTGTGTTTTTGCTCCACACTGTGTCCACCTTGCTGCCGGTGCTGCTCTCATGTGGCTTTCATGACAAAGCGGTGAACGACTGTGACAAGTGACGGGTAAAAGGGGGGTCGACCGAGCACAGAGGAGGGGATGGGATGGGGGGGGGGTCAACATGGCTGACGTTGTGGGACAGTGGAACTCCGGTAGAGACGTGCATCCTCCACTTACCAAAGAATCTGAATCAATTCTTTGAAGTTGCAAAACCTAGACGCCCCACGTTTACTGGCTGGTGCCGAGTGTGGGTGGACACTTTGCGGTTGTGGTTTCCTCTACGTATAGGTCAGAGTGTCTCACGTGCACTAATCCATTAACTAACCATGCATCCTTTAACATGTTTTTGCCAGTAACTGCAAAACTGAGTTAACTGATGAAGGCAGTTAACTCCATTGTGTGCGACAGGGGAAGAGACGCACACGTTTTGTCTTCATCTCTCGTTCAATCTCAGAAAACAAACTAAAACCCGTCCCTGCTCAAGGTAGGGAGGGGCCGATGTGACGCCACCGAGCGGGTGTTACAAATATGGTGGGTGTGATTTTTATGACCAGATTTGTATGGGTGCGCTCCGGGAGAGAGATAGACATTGAGGTCTGGATGAGGCAACTGGTGGAGTTGGCGAACAACACGTTACCCAACACACGACTTTTTGTTTTTGTGGGAACGGGTGGGAGCGAGACTGAGAGGAGGGCGGGGCTTCGGGGTTCAGGGCTGTTTGTGTAGAAGATGGTTTGTCTATATTTGTTGTTGTTTTTTGTTACTCTAAAAAGATTCTGCAGACTTGGCTTCTCTTTTTTGTACGATCGTGGCTATTGATTCTTGCTGAGTAACCACCTCGCCACAAAAATGTAGCTTTAATACGTTAAATTACTTAAAAATAATATAATATACTGACATCATGTTAGGGGTAGAGGCTGCCAACGATGAAGAAGGAGGAAAAATGATTCAACCTGTGGTTTTAAGTTTCTGCAAGATCTTATAAATGTCGGATTTTTGTTTCTATGGATGAAATTGCTGTCCTGCGTTTTGGCAGAAGGATGAGAACAACACTTGTTATAATCTTCATTAAGGACATTGATCGTTTCATCAAATGTATTAACTAGTGAGGTCTGAGCTCCACAGTGCCCTCTGTCAGCCGGAGGGGGAACTTACACAGGTTGAAGTAAGGGGTTTGCGGCGAGATGGGGAAGGCAGGGGTTTGGGGAAACACCTCACCACCAAATGTGGGTGAAGGACTAACGGGGCCTCCATCCATTTCCTCGAAGGCCTCCCGGTAGCTGTGCATATTTCTCTGTAGAGGAAAAAACAATGAGAGGAAGAAAAACCAAAAGCACACACGTCAACATCAAGTGGAAGAAATATGTGAACACATGTTTGAAAAAGATAAACGTTCTACCTCCTTCGGCCGCCCACCGGGGTTCATGGCTAGGGCATTGACAAACTCCGGGAGAAACACATCGCACAGGGGATCGGACTGGGATGTCAGGGGAGGGGTCGTCGTCAGGACCGTTCTGGTACTGGCCATCGCTGGCGAGGCGCTGGCGAGGCAGGGTCGTGGTCTCGTCCAGGGAGAGAACTCGGGCCTGGACACCTGAGAGGACACGAGAGGGAGCTTTAGAATGTCCCTCAGTGCTGCTCCATGCTTCTGCTTCCCTCCATCGGATGGTAATAGTTACCAAGCAACGTGAACGCTCACTGCTGTGTGCAATTTGCAGGACAATCAAACAATACAGAGCGTTTGCCGGAGGGTGCGGCTCTTCACACTTTCAAATTCCACATGCACACACACGCACACACAAGGTTAATGTAGGCTGATCAAACTGAAACCACAATCACAAGGAAATCCTTTCATGAGTTGATTGATTAAAGCCGCTGCACCAAGTTACATCCCCAACAAAATACAAGACAAACGCTTTTCAGAAAACAAAAACACAACCTTGGACAATAGTTACATAAATATTCCCTCCTTGTAGCGTCAGCTGAAACGAATAAGCAACAGTGAGAGAAAATATGTTCTCTGTTATACGCTGGTGCAAAGGGAATGTTTGATATCTAATGCGTCAATGTGGCCAGTTCTGGCTGCGCCTCAAAGAAACCAGTAAGCTCATCTGAGATAATCTGGTTCGAAGTGGGGGAACCACAGGGAGAGGGGGGGGAGAGAGAGAGAGAGAGAGAGAAAGCCACCGACATAAAACAAACAGGATTTGAGTTTAAGAGTTTTAAGCTGATGCGATGCCACTGACTGGCAGGTCAAGGCTACAGCCTGAAAGACGTATCAGCAGCTGAACCAGGCTTTGGAACCAGATAAAGGTCACCAGGAGAAAGTGGAGGGGGGGAAGAATAATGGGTTTAAGAAACGCCTGGGAACAGTGAGATAGTAAATTCTGTTTGCTGAAGCAGTTTACCCTGTAGCTTTTCTCTGGGCTGCTATCTTGATGTGTCCAATTCTGATTGGATGTTTTTCTCTGAGTGAATCGGAGGGAAAGAAACTCGACTTAAATCTCAGACAATCTGAAAACAAAGACCAGCTTGTAGGAACTTTAAAAGTATGACTTAAGGCTTTTGTCAGAGATTTCCATACACGGGGGAATAGAACAACACAGACACACCCTACGAGCCGGCTGTTGTGGAAACAGTGAAAAATATAAAGTCCTATTGATTCACTCGAATTCGCTCTAAAGAGAGGGAGCAGCACCTGTGAAAATTGGAACAGCTAAACAGTTAGGGAGGAAGTTCGCTGCCAACGTCACATAGATTTAAAAAACCTCTGCGTCAAGCGAGTGAGATCGTCTCAACACATGTGTTTCTATTATCGACGGTAAATCAAAAGTTTTTACACAATATGAAAGAACTCAGCGAGGAGCATGTGCCAGCGCAGCCATCTGTGTGGAGGCTTCACGTAGCACCGGCCCGGGGGTTGGCAGGGTGTTGGTTAAAAAAAATCTTGGAACCCGGCAGCTCCGAGAAGCTTGTAGTCAACACCCCCAAAACAGAAGCACACCCACTTTTGCACCAACCCTGGAAACCGAGAACCAGATGTACCCACGATGCACCGCTCCATAGCAGAGCACTGTCAAACACTGTGCCGTTGCCATGGAGACGGCTAATGGTTTCCAGCTGGGACTGGGACTGAATATCTTTCTCTTTTCTTTCTCCTCCCGTTTTTTTCCTTCCAGCTAGTTGAAATCCAGTGATCACGTGGATTAAGCATGAGGCTGGTTCCAAAATCATAAACTTTTTGTTCTGAGAAAAGGGAATAAGTGTAACACCTGCACTGGACAGAGGTTATCCCAGGTAAGAGGGAGGGAACTGCATTCCAGGCTAAGTCCATTCAGGTCGATCATACTATTGTGTCTTATTTATTTAACGATATGACAATATTATAACTTAATTCTTTAACTCAACGATACTCGATCGGTTAAGTTTGATTTAAAGTGTTGCATCACAAAAAACGCTGTCTGCAGACTGGCCCCCCCGACACAGAACCATCCTGTCTGCATTGTGGTGGCCGTCTCCCAGTGGACGCTTACGGCCTCAGTGGTGTTTCCAAGTAGGGCCGGTTCTGTCTCGTAGATTTTGTGTCCCTTTATATCCGCCTTTGTAAATCTTCAAAAACAGTGCAAGTGAAGAAAAGCAGCCGTGAATGAGGCCAGTGTATCCTGGCCTCGGTATTGTTCCCCTCGTTCGGCAAAAACGGATCTTGTGACATGAGCTCTCCTGGTAAGAGACAGAGCCTCCTTTGTGCTTCCCAACGTCTCGCTCTTGTGAAACTTTAAAATTATCCAATTTAGTTTTTTTTTCCCGGCGCAACAGTTAAAACAGGGTAATTTCCTGGAGGTAGCAAACTGCAAAAAAAAACTCAAAACAAGCAGCAATGAGGGGGTGAGTGGAGTATGTGAAAAGGAAAAGCGTCAGATGGTTAGTTTGATGATGGTGCTCTGCAAACCTGATCATGACAGAGAGGAAAGTGAGAAAGAGAAACAAAAGAGAGCGATGCGGTAGTCACTGCACTCGCAGGCAAAGATACAGACGTAGAACCCGATTGAAGGAACACTCCTTCTTTCTGGAAGTGTTCCTTCAGACAGGATGGGAGAACCAACCCGGGAGGGAGTGAGAACGGCGGGGCTCAGACTGAGAAGAGGTCATGCTGCTGGGGATGAACCTTTGGGCACGAGCCGAGTATTCTGGGTAAAAAGATGAATGATGAGAGAGAGAGAGAGAAATATACGATGATGATGATTATGACAAAACTGAGAGGAAAAGGAAAGTGGACAGATGATGAGGTCCATGACCAGAACAGAGAAACAAGAAGGGAACGGACATATTCCATTCATATCAAAGATTCTCATCCCTTTGACAGATGTTGGGTCTGGACTGTGATGCAACCTATTAATCCTACATTATAAACCACAAGCTGTTTGGCTTTAGGGTTGATTTTTATAATACAGGAACCAGCACCTTTCATTGGCTTCAAATGGTGTTAAACGAGCACTCACTATTGTATAAAGAGAACAATAACACTAAAGTGAAATGGACCGTATTGTTCACTTTCTAGACGTGTGTTGACTTTGCTCCGTGTTCCCGCTGCTCTGCAGGAAGTGTGATGTGCTTATCTGGGGACAGTCCACCTGCTGCAGTGGAGAACACTTCCTGTTTGAGCCTGAGCGATGGAGACGGATGAGTTGACATTCAGGAAACGAGATATAGGAACAGAGCGGTGTTTTCCGAGAGAGAAGAGTGCACAGTGCACGGCTGATGGAATCAACAACCACTCTTCGTCAGTACTTGCTCTGTCCTGAATGTTCTGCCACGTGATATGATGAATAACACTTGATGAATAAATGATGACCAATTAATTTGGAATCTAGCATCAGCAGTTGTTGTTGCACAACCGGGTGATGTTGTTATCGTCTCTTGTGGTGCTTCAGTCGAGGGCTGCAACCACGATTCAGCTAATTTAAAGTGTTGTGGCAGTAATGAGGAGGGGGAGCTTTTTAGAAAATAGGTGCTCAGTCCAGCCAAGTGGTACCTAACTGGTCCTAAAAATGGATCTCTTTAAATGGAAAGTAGAACAGCTTCATGACTCATCTTTCCATGGCATCATGCTAAGAAACCTGCTGTGTTGTTCTCTCCGAAAAGTAAAGTATGGAAGGTAAAAATAAGTTGTAAGGTGGTCATAATCACGTGTGGTTACTCTTTCCCCAGGTGGAGGAATGAAATCACATTAATACCAGCAATCACATCTTATAAATGAACCGGGCAAAGTTAACAAATGGAGAAACACGTTAATATGAGATCTTACCAGCCACTCTTTGAGCCACAAGACCTTCCACGTTGAAGTCGTCATTGGCCTCACTCTCTATCGGCTGAGGTGATGCTGATGCAGCGCTTCTCTGGGGCTCGGACACCTCTGCAGAATGGGACAGTGTGCTCGGCGGATAGGTGTTGATGGGCTTCAGCTGGAAGTGTCCTGCTACAGTATGGGAGGCTTGTGAGGGAGGACTTGTTACAGTGGTTTCAGAGATGTAACTCAGTGATCCATGGACTGGTGGAGGCTCTGGTGTTGTAGGTTTTCCAGCTGTCATCTGAGCTGGTGACACAGGACCTGAAAAGTGAATGGCAGACTCACCCTGGTAGGAGGGTCTGGTTTGGCTCTGGGAGAAGGACGGCTGTGTGGTCACTACAACACTGTTTTCCCACAGTGGAGCACTTTGGGACTTTGGCACCGGTGAAGAAGCTGGATCCAGGTCCAACATGAGGAGATTTAGGGTTTCGATAGATTGCTCAATCTCTTGCTGGGAGGCGCTCTGGCGATGAGGGAACTGTGGGAGGCTGTGGTGGCTGGGCATCACTGCTACAGAGGGAGGTGAACTAAAAGTAAATCCTTCAGTTACTGGCTCCTCAGGTACCCCGAACCGTTGCCAAACATTAATACCACGCTGGACGGCATCCCTGCTACTTGTGGTGCGAGCAGGAGCTGGTGGCATAGACTTTGGTTCTTCACCGAATGACTGAGAGCGGTACACACTGCCATTCTGGGTGGCCATGTATGTAACCGATAATGGGGCTGAATCACTTTGGCTTAAAGTGACAGGTTTGTCGGGTCTGCCAACCTGTGGCTGGACGGTCTCCAGAGGCTTTTCTGGAGCACTGCGCTCCAGATATGGCACGTGGTCCTGACCATTGATCAGTGACTCTGACTGGTAGTAGAGGTCAGCTGGTGTGGCCCTCCCTTCTGTGGAGGAGAACGTCCCAAGACTGTCCACACTGTGACCCTCTTGACTGGTAGGAAGCTCATCATCTAAAATGTCTGTTTCCCGGTCTACGCTATTGTGCCCATTGACGTGGACCTGGGCAGGCACCAGGTGGAGCATCCCTCCAACAGCAGACGTTGGGGTGGACAGGTAGCCCTGTCGGTGCATGGGCCCCTCCAGTCCACTCAGAAGCTGCTCCAGCTCCTGTTTCTCCTGGGGACTGATCGGTTGCTGGGCAGGTGGCGTGAGGCGATGGACCGAGGATGACTCCTCAGCCACAGGGACGTGTGTCTGGCTCACTGCGGATGCATGAGGCGCTGCTGCCGCATCATCGGTTCTGTCGGTTTTGATGGAGGCGGTGGAGTTTCCTGAGTCGCTGCTCACTGATAAGGCGTGGTCCACCACGGGGAGGGCATGTTCAGCAGCAGTGGGAGGAAGGCCATTCGCTGTGACTGCTCCTTCAACAGCCTCCTTTTTGCGAACTTTGGCGTAGAGGCTGCCGTCCAGGGGTCCTTGGGTATGGATGACTTCTGAAACAACAGGTATGAGAAAGACTGATTAAAATCACATTAAAACGTTTTGTATTTAACCAAACACAGCAACGAGTCACCATTTATATGTACGGGAATTTAGAATTACCCAAGTATTTTTAGAGTCACAGGTCATTTGGCCTTTACAGCAATAAATTTGTAATGGGCTAAATATAAGCACACAGTGTTTGTCAAGACAAGACTGAGGAGACAGAAGTGGAGTGTTGGTGTGGGCATGGCCAAAATAGCTGCAGTTAAATTCAACACTGGCCCATGTCCACCTATTCCACCAGCTTCAGGAAATGAGCAGGGTCTGTGGCATTCACTGTGGAAAGAACGATGAGGAATCACAGGAGCCTGCTTTGCACTTTCTAGAGCCATGTTGGATTTATCTGTGCCACCTGAGAAATACCCGCACAGCATATAGTGAACGGACATCACAGCCTTTTAAAATGACCTAAGTGTTAACTCATGAACTCAGTTGGGAGGGTACAGTACGGATTGTATTCACCAAGTGCAAATGCACGTGTACACACATTGTACATTCACACATAGCCACACCCATGTCCAGTGATGAGGAACTAGGGTGTTCCAATCAGAAGAATTTAGTCATCACTGGAAAATCAGACTCACGGAGTAAGAAAGACATGGAGTCCTTTCCCTGGGCTCCAAAGCCAAAAGGAAAACCAAAGCATAATGGTCATACTAAACTTGAGTCTGTTCCTCAAAAGAGTAACGACTGAAAGCTCTCAAGTTCCACACATCCTCTGCACTGTTTAGTAACAGTTTGTGTGGCTCAACATAGTTCAGGAAGGCAAAGAGAAAAAATAAATACCTTGTCAGATAATTTGTCTTCCCCAGTCCATTACAGTTACCAGGGAACCTCATAACCCATGGAAAGGCAGGCCGGGGGAAACCAAATCAGATTCTACAGCTGGGAAAGGAGCTGCACAAAGAAGCTGTCTGTGCCTCTGTAACTTATAGATATCTCCATCGCAGCCTCAGTGAATGCAGCGCTCTGTGACTGAGCTTGGTGGGCGTGCACGAGCTGGATGCTGCGAGGTCTCCTCGGTTGGCCCCGAGGCAACTTGCCAAGGGAATGGCGCACTGTAGCTGTTCCCCTGCCAGGCTGCTGGTAGAAACCAATCCGGTGGTTCCTGGTCAGAGGAAAACTCGGTGTATGTTTACTCTGACTAATCCTTCATTTGGTTTACTTTGATTGGTGCAATAATGGACCGCATGGGGGGGGGGAGAAGAGGCCACAGTAGCCTCAGACATGTCTAGGCTTATGCTAATGGCCTGTTGCAGTGTTTCATGGCATTTGGACAGTGGATCTCCAGTGTAACCGTTGGTCTAGGCAGCCAAGTTAATCTGAACTCCAGGTAGTTGCCAGGACTACCATAGCCAGCATAGACTATAAAGGACCATACAAGGCTGCACATTTTCTGTGTTAGTGAAGCTTTTCATGAGAATTCTCTAAAAATACAGCTGCTAAGACGGGAGGATCCAAAACAAGCCATCATCAATCATTTATAGAGCTTATGAAAATGCTTTAGTATCAAATTAGGGGCTGCGCAAACATTCCAGTCCACATAAATACACACATACACACACACACGCACCATTAATGCATCCATCATCCTGATAAACATAGACATAAGTCATGAAAGAAGAGCTCCCCATGCTTTCTCCATTTCACCACCTTTACCATCACCTGCACTGTGGCTAAATGCGACTCACACAGTTCAGGGGATCAGTCCCACATCTTAGCCAAGTTCACATCCCCGGACCTCACACCCACAGCACATCCACAAGTTACCTGAAAGTAAGTCAAAGCCTTGTCAGGAGGAGGTTCCCCTACCTGAGAGAGAAGTGGACTGCGACACAGTCTCAAACTGATCTGGGAAAAGCCCTGCGGAGGAGCCCCCCCGGGCTGGGGACATGAGGGATTACAGCAGGAGTTAGGGGAGTTGGTTTTGGCTACAGTTCCTCCTCCTCCTCCTCCTCCCTGTGTCCTGAATAGCTCGCTGTCTGGCCGGATCAGGAGAGCTGCTGCTGCTGCTGCTGGCTGCTCAGTGGCTCTCACTGGTCTAAAGGCTTGCCCCTGCTGTGTGTGCGTATGTGGGAGGTCTATCACAACAGCCTGTTCGACCGTGCATGAGCAGAGGTGGGAGGGCGAGGAGCCACTGAGATCCAGAGTTTGATAGAATGACATCAGTCCCATTAGGTTCGGTGCTCTCTCGCACACACCCACTTCCTTGATACACAGCTTCTAAAAGCCCAGTTTCCCTGATTTTTCACTCAAGAGACCACTCCCGTGAAAACTGAGTCTAAAATAAAAGACAAACATGATTTAAAAAGTGTATCTCATCAACGCATATGGTAAAATTCGCAGAAATAATGTTCAGATCGATGTCCCCTCCTCTAACCAGCTGGTGTGAAAAACACTTGTGTAATGGAACGAGCTACTTTTCCGAGCTCGGAAGCTGAAAGAAAACCCCTCCCTGCTGCAGCCAGATGGAGAAACCAGAGAGAGAGGCTCACTGGGTGAACTGGGAGGGTCCCGATCTGACTTCTATAGAATATAAGGAGGTCTTATAACAACTTTTAGTAACAAGGCACAACTTCCCCCCCCTGAGTCTGAAAGCTCTTCAGTCTGTTGTGTCTTCTGAACACATCAACATGCTGGACAGTCACTTTACAACAGTAAATGTGACTTTGGCCTCTATTCACATCCTCATTTCACGGTAATTTAATGGAAATTACATGATATGGTTTCAATCTGATTTTCCTCACTTGACTCACAGATGTTTAACTCTAGTCTCTTAAAGCTTTCTTTTCTTCTCTCTCTCCCCCCCACTTCCTCCCCAGGCCTCTCACTCTGTTCTTTCAGTGAAGATGATGATGATGATGATGATAACGATGAGCTTCTCTCCTTCACATCAAATGGAAGCCTGCTGTCCTCACACCTCTTTAACAAGCTCACGTCTTCACTTCATACGATGGCGTGACTGACGAGCGATCCACGGATTCACAACATCCCCAATCTGTTCCACAGAAATCGAATCTGTCACTTTACACCTGTGAGACGTTTTACGGCTAGTGGTCTATTTGTGTTTCGGTTGCTTCTGTGTGTGCTGCTACGACTGCTGCTGTTTTCATTTGAGCAGAAGTGACCACGCGTAAGCCTCCACAAATAACCTCCACCGGCGTTTCCTTCATGTGATCAGAAAGGTCATGTGTATGTGTGACATCTTAGACCGTGTCCGTCCGTGTCCGTGTGTTTTTACTTACTCCCCAGGAGGTGAGTACTTCTCCTGTGATCCTGAGCACATTAGTCAGAGGAGAATATGTGCAGTCCCGACCCCACAGCCTTTACTAATAACTCCACAGCGGGGGGGGGGAGCGGACCATGTTAGAACAATCTGGAATGAGCAACAGGTTGTGTCACCAAATCCTCTTCATGAGAGTGAAGCAGCAACACAACAACATGCTTTGGAAAACAACAGCTAAAACATATATTGCAAAACTTTACTCTACAAAATACAAAGTGCTGCACGTGGAAGGTTCTGTCAGATATGTCGAGGTTCTGCAGCACAGATGGTGCAACTGTGCGACCTCCTGACCCCTGAACTCTGAGCTGCGACCCCATGTGGCAATAGATACCCCCTTCACAGCGGAAATAGCATGTTTCCTCTCAGGCTTACATGGACAAACACACCATGTGCCGCTCTTTACTAGTGGATGCGTGCGCGTGAGGGAATGTCGTGGCATTCCAACACAGCTGGGGGTCCATGTCCACTGGCTACAGGAGTGACGTTACTAAATAACAACCATGCAAACATTTTCAAAATGTCCTCTCAGGCCTTAACTGCTATAACTACTAATGACCAGTGATTTAAGATTCAAGAGGAGCCCAACAAATGAGGAGATTCAGCCGCTGTTCACCTTCTACAGCATTTAGCCAATGGCTTGATTGGTATTGATTTGTTAACAAAGATTGTTTTTACTGAACATGAAAGCTCAAGGACATTTGTTACAGAAATAATGTGGCCTCGAAAATGATCTACACAGGAGGCTGCGTCCATCTTTGAGCTGAACGAATCGGACTGGTGCAGATTCATCCAGATTCATCCAGAAGCACAATGAACTAAAGTCAAAAGAGCTTTAAGCGCAGCAGGATATAGAAAAACCTGCAGCAACAGTTGAGCTATTGCCAACAATCCATTCCTTCAAAATGCTGAGTCAAATGTAAGTACACAAACCCACTCTGGCTTAATGAACACTTCACTTGCAGCTCATTAAAAATGCATCAAAGATTACTGCAAAATCGACGTGCTAGAGTGCAAACTGTGCTAAGACGGAGGAAACAAAGCACAAGGTGATGGATGGAGGCTTCAAACAGGCAGGAGTGAGATATCGATCAATACGGGCGTTTCTTTGACCTTCAAAAAACGAGCCACAGCTGATCCAAGGCCACGGCTGGATGCTGTATTAGTCGTGGTCCAACAATAAGCTTAAAAGTGAAACACAAAGTCAATTAATTGTTCTCATATCTAGACATATGGAGGCCTTAATACTTAAAAGTGTTAAATAACATAAACTGTAGCCTGACACCACTTAGGCTTCATTCAGCCACTGTTGGTCCGAGGTAGAGACTATATTTGTCCCACATCCTACTCACAACAACACAAGCGTACAGACACAACCAACACTCACACACACATACCATGAACTATGTACCAGCCAGACAGTTCATCCATGCAGAGCATTATGTTTCATTCCATCTCAGGAAAAGTCATTAGCAGTCGTTAGCAGCCGGGCGGTGAAGGGAAAATGTTTTGGGGCCAAATGAGAAGAGCATCTGAAGATCTGTCCATCTAGAGGTGAGGAGAAGCTTTGAAGGGTCCAGTGAGATCCTGTCAGCTCCGGTTCCAGTCAGCATCCTGGTAAATGCCACAGACACAAACTGGTTCTCGCTCCTGACCAGACACAAACTGGTACCAGAGCTGCATGAATATGATTCTTCACGGTGGCTTTAACTGTCAATGAAACTTGTCAGTGCCTTCAGGCAACAAAAATGTTTGGTGAATATTTGGATGTGGAACATTCCAGTGTCCCAACGCACTTCTCCAACCATTTATATGAGCGAGAGAGAGAGGAGAGAGAGAGAGAGAGAGAGAGAGAGAGAGAGAGAGAGAGAGAGAGAGAGAAGAGAGAGAGAGTTAAAATCACCAAACACTGAAAAACCCGATCTCACCCTCCCATGTCCCTGAATTATGGCCAGAAAAGTCTTCTCCGAGAACATTGTGACTTTACACTGAAGCTGAACTCAGACCTCTTGAATGTAACTCGTAAAAATGTAGTTTTGTGTTTCAAGCAGTCAGATATTTGTGTCAAACCGTCTTGATGATAACTGGCCCTTGTTCTCTCCTGGGATCAGGAGTGTTACAGAAACCATTACAGTAAAGTACGACACAAACACAAGTGCACTATGTATCTGTTTGTATCGCCAAGGGAACTGAACAAAATGTTTATACCTGTTACATTATATCCAAATCTAAATACCCTTTGTCACAATCCATGGAGCACACACACATCTGAACTTGTCAGTGACAGCGGCCTGACAGTGGCCCCCTGTCCCTGTCCCTGTCCCTGTCCCTGTCCCTGTCCCTGTCCCTGTCCCTGTCCATGTCCCTGTCCCTGTCCCTGTGCCTCTCTCAGTCCAAACAGGGACACGACATCCCCTCTGTGTCCACTGCTCTCTTCACCAGTGGCTGTTTTTTCTCTGTCTTAGCGATTATGCAATCTGATCTAAAGAAAGTTTGGAGTCAAAGCAGTGTAATCCCCCTAAAGCCTCAGACCAGACTGAGGGACTGATAGAGAACACAAGCCTGTTGCCAACACAGAGGACCAGACGTTTCACCTCAGCATCCCCCTGGTGAAATGACCTGAGTCTGTTTCAATGAGATAGAATTGAACATTGGTTTGTTAGCATCAGGGAGTCAGAGCCACAGACAGAAGTTTCAGGTGCAGGATTGTGCAGATGTAGCTTGTAATTGATTATCCACGTTGGGTTCTACTCTGGTACTTGAAGCCAATGAGGATTGTGTTCTTCTGGAAAGGGGAGTTGTGTGATTGGAGCCTGACAAATCAGCAAACGCGATGTTGTGACAGAAAAGTCCCAAATCAGCAAGTGGTTGTAAGCGTCTACATCATCGTTTCCAAACATCTCAGTGTCTGTCCGTGGAGACTAAAACGTAGCCCAGGAGTGTTGTCAAACAAAAACAGGGTTTATAAGTTTGTAGGGGTTTACAAACTTCTCAGTTTTTAGCGGCTGTAAAACTCCAGTAGTGTGGACAACAGGCGAATAGGCCCAAGGTCCCACGAGCAAGCAGAGATATTAATAGAATGTAGAAAACAGTCTCAGCCATGATATCACTCTGTTGCGTCCATTTCTATCTCCACCAGGATTATGTAACTGCTCCTCAAACAGACCCTTGTCTGTACCTCACACAAATACACACTTAAATTTAACCTCCGTCGTTTAAACCCCGGTGTTGTGCGACAAGCATGCAGCAGAGAATAGTGTGTGCCCACCAGGGCCGACACGGTCACCTCTGCTGGGTGAGTTAAGACAGTGGGGATGAAAACACAAACATCTCCCTGCGATGATGTGAAAGGGAACAAAGAAGAAGCATTAACCTCCAGTAGAGAAAGTGCAGAACAGCACAAATACACAGGCCACACAGGGGAACGTGTACTGGAGCTTGAAGGAACTTTGACTTAAAGGCTTTAGAAAGTCAGCGTACGCAGAGACATTAGAAATACAAATTGGTTCATTTTATTTCTAGAAAACACCAATCAAAAGTAGATTTTTATTTTTGTAGTTCAAAATCTCGCAGTTTGTATTTCTTTATTCTTTTTTAAATAAATTATGTCAACATCAGGGTTAGACGGCTGCATGATCATCTGCCTGCTTGTGTTTTTGGCCCATTTTAATTCAGATTAGATCCTATAGGCCACTTTAAACAGACTCGCAGACTGTGTGCTCCTGTAATGCACCTAAACATTTGCATCAGTATTGGATAAAAGCCGTGGAAAAGATTAAACCTCGAGGATTCACCTGCTTGGCTGACGCAGTAAAAAAAACATTTAACAAATGAAACACCGTGCGGCCGAATGCCTGGATAATCAACAACCTGCTGTCAATCATTCTTTGAGCCCATGCCCACAAAATAAAGTTTCTCTCTGCGGATGCCCACATCCAGAGTACAGAGCGAGCTACTCACATGCTGCCACAGGCGTCAGCTGTTAAACGTGTGACGGAGTTTCTCTCCAGCAGCGTTCTGCAGAGCACAGGACAGACTGAACACGGGTTCGAGGGAGGAACTCCTCCACAGCTTGAATAGAGGCGCCAGTTCCCTCAGTTCTCAGGCAGGTCGGTGAGTCGCTGGACGCACGTCGGCCCTGCAGTGACTCTGAGAGACTGTCTGTGCCGAGCAGCGGTGAAGAGACAAGCCCACAATGACATTCTCCGTCACTCCTCCTCCTCCTGTGAATGTGTGCACAAAGGAGCTTCACACGCCAGTGGAGGAGTTCTGCAGCCTTTAACTCCTCCAGCTCCTCAGAGGAGAGAGAAAAGGATTCTCAGGAAACGGTCTATTTCAAGCAGAACAGAGAAACACTGGAGTGGAATTAGACGCCAGTTTAAAACGTACGACATCTGCTCTCTCTCTCTCTTTCTCGTAGAACGCATCTCATCGTTTATCTCCCAATCTCTCAATCGCATTATCCAACAATGCAGAGAATGAGCCGGCAGAGTCAAAACTCATCAATCTTTCCGAGCAGGATCCTTCTTTCTATGTATATACAGAACTTGATCTTTCAGTCAGAAGCAGCTTCATGGCAAATGATTTGATCCCCAGTCAGGATTGAGAGGACAGGCTCGGCTCTCTGAGGGAATTCTCTGAGAACTCATTCCATGATTTAATATCAATAACCAGCCAATAACCAAAATAACCCTAAAAGCTCAAGAGGAAGATTTTTGTTTTTGTTTCAGGAGGAAAAGTTCTTCCCTCTTGATCCCATTTATATCAATGAGGGGAGACGACATACCTCAAACAGTTCCCCATGTGACAATATGTGTTATATATATATATAACCAAGTAATCAATTTCAGTCTAACTGCCACACACACATTCACGGTGGGTCAGTTATTTCAGTTCCAGAAAAATAAGGAGATAAAAAACATGTGAAGAGATTAATGAGTAACATATGATCCTGAGACCTTGTCCACCAAAGCAACAGGTGATAAGAATAAAATATATTCATTGACAAGGATTTGATCATGAGGATATAATATGTGTCTTTATTTTGATAAGTAAAAGCCGATGTCTGCACAAGTGAATTGTGTAAATGTGTAAATGTTTTGTGTATTTTCTTGCTCCTGTTTTTTAACAAGGTGCAGGAAAGACACAAATACACAGACACCAGTGTTGACATGGACCCACAACAGCTGTAAAGTTTGACATCAATCTTTGGAATCCAGCGACCACACAGACATCGCCCCCCCAGCGTCCGTCCCATCAAAACACTGGACCCATCATTTTAGGATTTGTGCAACGCCTTGATAAGCAAAGAACTGTTGTAAGAACCCCCCCGCTCAGAAAAGCAAACTGCAACCCTGACTCACTGCAAATCCAACAACAACAATACTTTTTTACTCCAAACCAAAGACACATCCTCTCTCGTTTTCCCTCTGGGCTCTAACAGCTACTCCATCAGAGGAGCTAACTGCCTTTTCAGCACCAACAAGTGTGAAGCCAAGTGACAGTGGAAACACTCCGGTTTCCTGGAAACCCTTGTCTCTGTGAGAGGGAACCATTTCAAACGCTCTTTAAATGCCATTTGGAAGCCGAGCTCATTGAGAATTCAGAGTGCACTGTGCCGGCTGACTGAAGCACAAAAGACACAAAAGGCTATTGTGGGACTCGCTTGAAGTCTTATCGACTTCTCCAAGACTCAAGTAGCTAAAATAAGAGCTGGCGATTGTGTGTGTTTGTGCATTTGTGTGTAGGTGCAGTTGATTATATTTATTGTGTGTTTCTGTCTGTGTGTGTGTGTGTGCCAGCTCCCCGAAGTCAAATTCAGATTTGACCGGATGACAGAAGGTAAAATGAGGTACACAAGCAACCGCATACACACACAGACACACACACACACACACACACACACACAACTCACCTCCACTGAAACGGAATGACTAACACCTATGCTATTTTAGCGAGGCCTATTTCAAGCCCCCTGACTGTGGGGATGATGTTTTATGGGAACTGATAAAATGAAGCCAAGCGACCTCTGACCTTTAATAACGGGAGATTAATGGAACCACACGGGAGGAATCGAGAACATTAATATAGAGAAAGACTCCTTTTTTAAATCAAAATATGTAAGTTTGTCCTTTTCACTTTTGAGATCATGTAAAATGCTCTGAACTGCAACTTTGGAATTTCTCACTTGTTGAATATGATCATTAAATGGTTCAACGGAGTATAAACATAACATTTATAGCTTACAAATGTATTTTCTCACTTTGTGTTTCATTTAATTTTCATAAAATTCCATCTGAAGCATTAATTGTAATACTCTGTGGTGAAACCTCTGATTGAGCCACAGTCAGTACTGCGTCAGGTCACAGCACATTTCCTTCGGTGGGTTTGTTATCCATCACACAGACATAATGAATTCCTCTTTAAAAGGAGTGTTATTGACAATACATACCAGGTTTCTACTTATAGTCATTCCAAAACAAAGTGATGATCCAAACATGGGCCGCCCCTCCTGAAGACTAAACAACAGGCTCGCCACTTTCACTAAGGGCGTGGCGTTCCTCCCTTTTTTTGGGTGGTGGAGGAAGCAGCGTTCTTTGGCCACAGAGTGACCACCGCTCCCTCGATAGTTTGGTTCTGTCCACGCCTGTGGCGAAACCCCGGAATGTCTCGCACGGCGCTCTGGGACGCAATAAAGGCCGGTCCCACCGGGCCTCTGGCTTCTCTGTGGCCGTAGTTTCACCACAAATGAATTCAGCTTTGCCAATGTCTCTCCTCCCTTTCAAAACACAACGTACATCTAGGAATGCATCTCTCAGTGCAGACTCAGGGGGACATTGATGCTCCTCCACACGCCGAGTGTTTACGTGGATTCAACTCTGTGTGTTTCCATCATGAGCTTAAACGTGACCTGAGTCCGACCCGGTCGTGTGGGAGTTTTAAAAAGATAAGAGTGTGAAGCAAGTCTTTAAAGTCCATCAGGACAGAGGCTGGATCTGTCCTCTGTGTCACGCAGGAGGACAAACACACCCTTGTTCCAGGGGTCGACTTGGTTACATGCTGTGTGTGTTTGTGTGTGTGTGATGAGACCAGAATAGCAGCACAGCTTCCTCTCAAGCACATTAGCCGCAGTCACATGTGTGTAACACGCATGTAAAGCCTCCTCAGAGATGATGAGAGGAGCATGTCCACTCACTGACCTTGTGTGGTCACTCATTGTTAAGAGGCAGAGGGCTAAAGTCATCAAGTAGTTAGAGGTCACGTGCACTGACATGAACCTGATGTGTCGGCTGTTACTTACACAAGATTAATTTACTCAGAATAACTGTCAGGTTATTGCACATGTGTTTATGTGGCCATAAGGTAAATGGCTGTAAAGAGCTATTGTAATTATGGGGCGTGTGCATGTACCTACTCCGTGTGTTGCATTTATGTGTCTATTTTGAGATATATTTAATTTATCTTCAACAATAATCTCATCTAGAAGTTATTGAATCTTATCGAACATCCAACAGTGCTGCAGGTGAGTTACTTTTCTTTATAAGGGCCTCCATCAGCTGAACTCACCGTCTGCAGTGTCCTCACAGCTCTGGTTGAAGTTTTCATACGAGTCCCAGCGAATCAGGGGATCCTGTGTGTTGTAGTCCACCGACACGCTCGGCCCGTTCTCCAGGTGATCCATACCTTGACCAGAAGTACAAAGAGGCAGAGCAGAAACGTGAATGTCTTTCAATCTCAACAGATATCAACCGAAAAGCAAACATTAAAGTGCAGTATAGGAAAAGGAATGTTGATGCTTACCATGTATCTTCTCCGGCCCGAAGGAGAAAACAAACTCCACTTTTCCATATTCTGGAAACCTGTCGTCTGAAGAAAACGTAAAATAAAAAGAGTGACCAAGGTTTCTGAGTCATTACAGTAGCACACAGGTTAAAATGAAATACATATACTGTTTTTACAAGTGAATAACATTCCCTGCCATTTGGATTTGACTCTTTAGCAACATTTGCTGTAATTGCTTGATGCGGAGAATCAGAGGAACTTGTTTTTCATCCGTTACCTTTGAACGTCTCGTCGAGCTCATCCTTCCCGAAGACGATCCCCAGGTCGTGAACGGCACACGTGTGAAACTGCACCCGGAATATCACGTCCCGGCACGGGCTGCGGTAGCGCTTGTGGTAGCACTTGAGCTGGAGGGCGAAAAAATCACGAGGAGGACATTTAAAACGATTCTCTATCGAGCAGTGTCACCGAATGAATAACAGTTTACAGCAAGTGTCAGGTTTGATGAGAACAAAATAAATAAATGTTGTGTTCAGCAGAAACAACAGCAGAATCAAATCGCTCCTGTAGCCGAGCTCAACACGGCTTCAAAGCCGATCCACTCACAACGTGAAGTGAGTACAATATGAAAGGACCTGAGTGGAATGGAGCCAGGAACCTGTCAGGTTGATTCACAGCGAGGTCTTTCACCACCCTGGCTCCCGGCTAGAGAAAGCATTTAAGGCGGTTTTATGTATATATCCCTCCCGATGTATGGCCTCTCCGCGCACACGCTATTATCTGCGCTGCTTCTCCCTGCACAACAGCTTTAAGAGCAACACTAAAACCACACGTGGGAAAATCTTCTCTCTCCCTCCTGCCGATTCCCTGGCTTTTACAAGGACCTCACATTCACAGGTACTGCAGGGAGATTTACAGTAAAACCGAAAACAACTGTAAAGACTAATAGAGACATGGCAAAGTGAAAAGCATCCCACTGCTAGAATGAATATCACAATTATCTATCTACTACACTGACAGCTGGTACTTTCAATAAACCTATTTTTAGACTTGTGGAGTCCTATCAGACCAGGACTTATAAGGGGTGGGGATGAAAGGAAGGCAAAGTAAAATATCCTGTGGCTCAGCACAGCTCTCTGGAGTCGGTAGGCCTCCCACTGAGGGGTCCGCTTCATGAGGAAAACAATGCTGCTGGGCCAAGTTCGAGAACAAAAAACAGAAGAAGGAAAACATTCATTTTGGGCTTACATGCTGCTTTTGGGACCGAATTCACGCAGCACATTAAATTTTCACCGAAGCTCCCTCCTGCGAACGGATAATCTCTAAAAGTTTGACAGGATTCGGCTCGTTCACTTTCTAGTCTTTATCTACTGTTACATATTTACAAGAACAACCTCTCTGCAATAATCTAAAATGTGGAACTAACTCCCTATAAGATGTATTTTACATTATATTGTTTATTGTGACATTTTGGATGACTACAATATCTCTTAACTGGCCAGTGACAGAAAAATACCTGAAAGATCCCTCCCTAATTATCTATATAATATATTTAATCATTCTGCAATTAGTTATTTATTAGCAGGCGTAAAATCCACAACTCCTTTCACCTCCACACACACTCCTGCAGTTTTTAAACATGCCGTAGCACACACTCCAGGCCGACTCCCGTTTGACCATGAGGCTGCAGTTCCCACTTTCCAGGTTATCTGAATAATAACAAGCATCAGCAGGCGGCGGCTCTGTCAGATGATGCATTCAGCAGAATCCATTAGTCCGTGTTAAATAAAAGATGAGATATGAGCTCTGAGGGGCCGAAGCGGAGCAGCCACCGAGCGCACAGTGAGTGCTGCCTTTTGAAATCCCCCCCCCACCCCCCGTAGCTGAGCCCCCAGGACACCTCATGGATAACATCATGGTCCGAGCAGAAACTTGTGCTGATCTGTGAAGTTGTTCTGCTAAAAAATATACATGCAAATATAAAGCAGAAGATCTATTCTACTCTCTACTTTCTAGATTTCCAGTAGAATCTGTAGAAGAAGCCTTTTCCAAGCTGATGTCACGTCTTATTAGGACCGTGCTCCAAAACGCTGCTGGAAACGAAGCCCGCGGCCATTTTGACATCATAGTTTCCAGGAAACGTATTGTGTGCTAATGAGGGTCTATAAACTGAGCTATAGGACCCCGGCCAAGTGTCTTTCCCCTTCTTTTTATGGCCCTATTTTTTTTTCTTTCTGTGAATGGATGCTATAAACTGCTGCAGCACATGCATACAGTACATACACCCCCGACGTCAGACTGGAAAACCCAACAGGATTCCCTCAGTAAAAAAAAACTATAAAAATCTGTGCATCATCCGTGCAGATGCTCTCGTTGACGCTCTGTGATTATCATCATTTAGGCCAAACACTGGAATAAGTAGGACAATAAACTTTTCCCTGTTATTGGTTTCACACGTGAGAACAAGAACAAAACTCAGTGGCAGTTTCTCCAGTTTCTTGTTTCCTCGTTAAATTCACAGAATGTGACTCAAACAGCGGAGACACAAAACCAGCATTTAACTCTGTTGTTAAGAGCTCTCGCTGCTGTGTGTGTCTGTGTGTGTGTGTGTGTGTGTGTGTTTGTGTTGTTCCTACCAGGATGTCCCCTTTCAGAAGAAGACCAGGTTCGATAGTGATGCAGATGCTTGTCTGGCTGTCGCCCTGAACATTACTGTGAAGGAGAAAGCAACATGTCACATAAATCATCATTATTACTATTATTACTGTTATTACATTGACACGGCACTGCCCCAGTTTCTATTTGAAGTCACCTGTCTGCTTATAAGTAAGTGCACATGATCCGCATCATCTTTAGTGCTGCGAGTGTCCACCAGTGGCCATCCCAAAGTGTAGGAGTTGTGCGATTCTGAGCTAATTTGGGGGAATTAGTGTCGACTACGATTGTCTAAACTGGGGAGAGTGGGATCAGAGGGTGGAGAGTGCTAATGGGGAGCATGTGAGAGAGAGTGGGGAGGACTGGGATCTGGGGCTGGGCGGGTTTGACAGTCTGTGAAGTGTACGAGCTCCGAATGTTTCACACTCGGTTGTTTTGTGCGTTGTAAAAGTGTTTATGGCACCGACACTGTTGTGAGAATGGACGTAGTAGAAAGTGGTTTTCAAACCAGCGGGGTTTACTATTTACAGAAGCAGCTCTACAGAACTTAACTGCTCGGGGAAGTGGAAAGCTGATCTAAGACATAACTTTATGGATCAGAGGACTGTGTGTGTGTGTGTGTGCTGTGAAAGTTTGTTGTTTGAAGTGTGTGTTCTGTGGCGTGTTGGAACCTCAAGTTCTGATAAATCCATTGTTCACTATCTGCCCAGCACCAAGCAGGAAGACACAGTAGAGTGTTGCACTTTGTGTTACCACGGCTTTAACCTCATCTTCAAGGCATGTTCTAGCCTCAACCCGACAGGTATGGGCGAAATAATTCAAATCTGTTGAAGAAATATTATCAATTTATTATTGGAAACTGCAGGATCTGGACTTAGCGTGTGTGTTTTTCTGATACGATCCCTCAGATTTTCCATTATTCAGCCCATAACAGCCAGTGTCTGTGTGGCCTCACCCAGCACAGCTCTCCCCTCCTATCCTCTCCTCTAAATCCTCCCTCCTTCCCAAAACAACAACAGAAAGCCTTAGAATCCATTGTTTCCTGTCTGGCCCTGGGAACCAGCGGGGTCCTCTGGCAGGAAAAGGCCTTCAGGCATCCACACAGATGCCTGTCTGCCTATTTCATTGGCTCTCCAGTCCCAAATAACATGAGGAGAGATTGCAGGATCTGAAGTAGGGAAACAAGAGCCTGCAGCTGGGGGAGGCTAGATTAATAAAATAATGTGAGTGTAAACTGGCAAGAGGGATGATGATGTGTGTGTGTGGTGTGTCTGGTGTGTGTGTGTGTGTGTGTGTGTGTGTGTGTGTGTGTGTGTGTGTGTGTGTGTGTGTGTGTGTGTGTGTGTGTGTGTGTGTTAGGGGGCAGGGGAGTTACAGGAGAGGCTATAAAGGAAAATCTGACTTTTTTATTATTGAGCCATTAGGAGCTGGAGATCCCTGGAATCTTGTAAAAGCATTCGAGTGCGAGAACGTTTTTTAAGACTCACTAGATCCCAGATGTGTAGACGGGCTGCATGGCCTGGTAGATTTTGAGAAATGGACGACAACCTGGCAAACACAAGAAGTCAAAGATGAATGAGGTGAACGGAAAAGGCCTGATGTGTGGGAGTGAGTCTCCGTTGAACAAGCATCTCACCTCCTTTGGACTCGAAGTTGGGGATCCCATGCAGGATGACGTGATGAAGAAACAAGGGTTTGTTGTTGATCTTGATGTGACCGGAGAGCAGGCCGCTGAAGTACTCCACATACCTGAGGACATGGACACAATGATCGGTCCCTTTACTTCAAATGATTTCTAATGTTTTCCAACAAAGGGATGAAAGTATAAGCCTGCATTTGTGTATTATTCTGCCCTCTAAATTCCCCCGCTACGAGAGACCCCCATCCAATAAATATCAAAACAAGCAGTCAACACCATGATCTAGTATTTCCCTTTTTGAAACTGCGGTGAACCAATGACAACATCATGAAATTCAGATCAGATTCATATGTCTCAAGGAACAGATCCCAACTAAATATTTTCCTACCTGTTCCACTGTCATCACGTGGCCCCACATGGATTCACACAGCTCGGGAATATGTTAGTTCACTTCAGGGTCAAATCTTACTTGAAAAAAACAAGAAGTGAAGGCAACACTGACCTTTTCTGTGATGGCTGACCCACAGGAAGCACTTTGTCCTCGTAGAAGCGTTTCATGGCGAACCGGTCCAGAGCCTGGTCGGCGCTGCACTCCAACAGAAAGGTTATGGTGAGAACAACTGTCTTTCAGATCTATAGAGTCATGTTCTGGCTTCTTGCTGCCACTTCAGTTTTATAAATGGACTTCACCAAAGCTTTGAATTGACTTGTGGGATGATGGGATTAGAGAGAGAAATCTAATTCTTTGTACAGAGAAGAGATGAGCATGTATTCATTTTCTTTCCCCGGCTAATTATCGCTGTTCTAAGAAAACAACAGGGAGTCATGCGCTCCTCTTCTTGTTTGTGTTGGTTTAGAAACTCCACCAAATGTTTTTTCTATTTCGGTTAATCTAAAAAACAAAAAGGAAAAAGGGGACACTTGTTTTTCATAATTTCAGTCTTATGATGCAGTGGTAGTTAACGCTAACTCATCGCTTTCTGCTCATAATTATCATATCAGATAGTTGTGTTTGGAGATCTCCAAATTAAAGTGTTGTTCTGCAGTCTCATGTTCTTCCTCCTCCTCCTCCTCCTCCTCCTCCTCCTCCTCCTCCTCCTCCTCCTCCTCCTCCTCGTTCTGTTCAACACATCTCTGTCTGTTCCTCGGATGTGGGCTTTGGTCTTATGATGAACAATCTGGGTTTATCTAGTTTTCCTCTCATGTCTGCTCCAAATATCCCCCCCTCTCTCTTGTTTTCTTTCCACTTCTAATTTTTCTCTTTTCAATCGTTGAATCGCTCTCTCACTCTCAGACTGTCTTTACCCTTGTGCAAAGTGCACAGCTCTTCAGTGCCGGTGTATTAAAGACCTACCTTGCAGATATGTTGCTGTAATGCATGTAGGCGGCCACCACCACTCCAGTTCGGCCCCGGTTGCCCTGAAAAGACGTAAATCAACAGGTTGTTGTATCCAACAGGTTCTGCTGGGACAGGTTTTCAGTGTACTTGTACCATTTCAGTTGAGTAATGTGAGTAAATTCTGGTTTTGTTTGAGATGCATTCATCCTATTCACAAATTCAGACGCACAATTGAGACCCCGCAGCTTTTACAAAAAAGTTTAATAGACGGTCGTAACTCTCAAAGTGAAACAGAGCATGTTGACAAGTGGGATGATGTGAGAGGAGATGGATTAAAACTGATCTGAACTCAACAGAGCCAAAGATATTCTGACTTAAAACTCATGTCCGTTACTAAAAGACTCAATACCATATTTCCCATAACGCAGCATAATTGTATCTTTAATTGCCTAGTGATAAAGGCTGTCTCATAAACATCTAAAGTCCCCGAGCCCCAGCTGAGATAACCCGATGACATCATCAGGGTTGTATTTTCAGGGACATTTTAATGGTGTTTTCACAGGTTGAAAATCCAGCCTCTCGTCAGCTTTATGTGTAACACTGGTGGAATATCCCTTTAAAGACTGCTGACATTACCCAAGAATATATATATATGTATATGACTATACCTGTTATTTATATGGTCAAGCATGTGTTACTATGGCAACAAACCAGTCTTGAATTCCATTCATTTTATCCATCAATCCATCTTTAAAAACCAGGATGCCTGTGGAGAATAAGTGCGTTCCGCGTTATAAATACTGTGGCCACTTAAAACCAGTGCGGGGCGCAGTGGAAATGATTTGTTGATATGTGGAAACCCTACACCGGCCCTGCTTCCTTAGTGACCACCACAACGTCTGAGCCCACGCTCTCATCACCAGCGTTGCTCAACTCCCAGGAAAACAACACCAGTCGTTATAGCAGCCGACTTGTTTGCAACCTCCCAGTGGGAACGTCCTGGAATGAGGCGCGGAGGGCCTCAGGATCCCATGGTTGAGTCTTTGCCGTTGCACAACACACAATCAGGAACGCCGTGGGGTCAACGTGAGAATGATGAGGTCGAGCAGTTGTGTTTGAAATGTACTCTTTATGGCTTGTGTCAGCGTATGTGGGAGCCAGAGGAGTGCGGCTCGCCACAAGAGTGTAATGTGTTGTAAGTAAGTTTAGGGAAACAACAGGAAAATACTGGTCAGCCCAGGGTTTATGGCGCTGTAAAGGGTAAAGGGGTAAATAAACTTAAACGGTCCTGATGAGTGGTGTGCCTGGCCTCCCTAATTTGTGTTTTCCTAACCCCCGTCCAGCACAAACCGACTCAAACAAGCACACAAAGACACACACACTCTCACACAAACACTCTGAATGTCCTCAGAAGAGCCTGAGAGCTCCCTCTACTGTTTGGAGACACGTGCTCCACCCCCACAGCGTCCACTCGTCTCCAAGTGGTCTCACCTTGTTGTGTATGACCACCACGTTGTGGCTGTCCGCGGTCAGCCACGTGTCCATGGCCTTGCAGATGCTGCAGATCTTGTCCAGGGCGGGAGCGTGGTGGTCCGGCCAGCCAAAGTCCAACACCTGAGGAGGAAGGAGAGAGAGAGATCGGTGGTCACACGACACACTAGAGGAGAAGAAGAAGAAGAAGAAGAAGAAGAAGAGGAGGAGAGAGGAGGAGGAGCTGTCGTGTTTACCTTTGGATTGAGTTGGCTGATGTCATAACGCTTCTCACTGAGGTTGAAGAGCTGAGGATGAGAAAGAGAGGAAGAGGAGGAGATGTTGGTCAGTCTTCACTTCTACAAATCATCATCCTTTGCAGGTTTTAAAGATCTGGGTCAGCAGCTGTGTGATGGTGGGAACTAGGTAAGTTAATTATCTATATAGAAGAGGTGAAAATGAAGTTTAGTATTTTAATTTTCAGTTTGTTCCTCTTATGCACAAGGAAAGACAAACCCCAAACTTGAACAGATACATGTGTTATGTGAGTGTGCATGTGGCTGGACGTGAGGAGAAGCAGCTGACGATCGGCTGATCCCAGCAGCTGCGATGACTAAATGTTCCCGTCTGATCCTTCACGCTTTGCTTCATTCACTCTGAGAGCTGATTGCTCTGCCGCCCTCCAGGGGTTCCGTCCAGATGTTGTGTGGTGCAGGAAGCCGTACCAGGTAGTTGTGTCCGTGTTTGGAGCGCAGCATGGACGCCACCTCCTGCAGGTTGGCGGCGTAGCTCTGCTCGTCCACGCTGCTGGGGAAGGAGACGGAGATGATCCTCTCGGTGATGTAGATCAGGTCCAGCTCGTAGCTCTCCTCCAGGGCCTGCAGCAGACTGGCGCTCCTGGCAGAGACACAGAGAAGATGGTTTCTCTTCACTTTCAAGACTCGTGCACCAAACTGGGCGGTTCTGTGCATTTCAGACGCCTCGCTGGGCAGAGACAAAACAACTGCAGCGAGAGATAGAAGAATTTAATACTCAGAGTCATGCAGCACATGTGATGTCTACACACGCGACTGTGTTTACCAGACCATCTGGTTTGTGCTCAGTTAAAACTAGAACACGCCAAGGACACATGTAACAAAAGGCCTAGATTTAACAACTGCAGATTTTTCTGTTATTAGTTATTTGCTTATAAATTTCCCATCTTTTTCTAGCTGTGTCTGTATCGCACATTTAAAATGACTCAGTTAAAAGTGATAGATATTCTTCTCTTTCATATTTCATATTATTTCATGTAACTATATCCCCCGATGGAAGGTGTTAAATACAGATGTGCCTTCCTATTGTTTTCTTTGTAATCTATTTTTCAGTTGTAGAACATAGTTTACCCTTTAACCAATCCTATTCTAACCTAACGTAACATATCACAATTCATTCATTCTTTTTCTATAAAACCTTCAAATCCCAGATGACCTGATGGCTGAACCACCGGGCGCATACACCTTGAGCAGCAGGTCTGTTTTCTATCTCTACTTCACTCTATTATCAAATAAAGATTTAAAAATGCCCTCGACAAACCCCTCAGAAGTTCCTTTAAACCCGGAACCTGACCCGCTGCTTCCATCTCAACACCTTTCTCCCACTTTGGGAACGTTTCTGTAAGTGTCCCCGTGGGTCTTGTCTTTTTCAAGACTTCATTCCCACGTGTCTGCAGAGACAGTGAGGATATGAAGAGAGGGGAATAACCAAACACAGAGGGTGAGAAGAAGAGGTTAAGAGGGGTCTGGACTGCAGCATATTTCCCACATTTGTCAGCGGTGAGTAGCCCCTAAAGGAAATTGCTCATATGTCTGGGAGGGAGGAATCACTGTAACCTGCTCTGTGACTGTACATCTGGAGCCACTCAGAACATGCTCACTGAATATTATCCATGACTGCAGATAGAGGGAGAAACCGATACGCAGCACATGCTCTCTCTTTCATGTGCCACGATTAATATCTAACTTTATACATTCAGCTGAAGAACGTGTTTTCTTATGTTGTAGAATTGGCAAAAAACCATTTGACTTTGTTTTCATTGTTCCTTCAACCTGAATCTCTCTGGTGTGTTCTCTCTCTCTCTCTCCCTTTTCATCGATCTCAGTGTTTCTGTTTCTCTCTTTCCATTCTCTCCTGTCCATCTCTGCATATGTATAAATCCTTTGCCTCTGGGTGCAGTCTGGGCCAGTACAGACCAGTGGTTTGGTTCTGTTCCAGATCCGCCAGCATGTGCTGACCGGCTGAGCTCCAACCCGCTCTGCATCGGCTGGAGAGATGAAGCGATTTGCACTTTTTTTATTTTTTCTGCATATCGCATTTGACGAACGATGCATTATCTCATCACGCTGAATTTGAGCTGCAGTGATCTTCTCCTTGGACAAACACCAACTGGGAAGCAGGAATGTTTTTATCAGGAAACCGGAGACAGAAGCCCGGGATGAAGTCCTGCCAGGTATTTATAACAAAAGAGAATATTTCATAGTAATACTAAGAAACAACTAAGACTTTCTCTCCACTGTTTTTAAATAACTGATCCAGGGTTTTGATCAAACCTGTTTCTGATGGCTGAATACCAACAGTTTCTCATATTTTTCTATTTTTTTTATTGATTTTTGATTTTTCCAGCCCACAACCAGTTTATAAAGATGAACAAAATGTCACAGTTGTGTTCACAGCTTGTTGAGCTGCCGCTAAATGGCCGAAGTAAGATTTGATGCAGTTTGAAGGCAACACTCTGAAAACCAACTCTTAAATCCGAGGTTTAACCCATGATGTTACGTCCTCTTGTCAAAAAAACATTCACATCTGCCCCAGATCTATTTTGTGGAGCAGAGATGTAGACATTTAATGTAACTTCACGTCTTAACAAGGATCAAGTCTAAACCCTCTCTCAGTGTTCCCTGACTTTAAATTTGAAAGGACCTCGTATAAAGGTCTAAATTTCAAAACACAAGAATTTATGATGCAAGATGCATGCAGTCTAACGCCCTGTTGCACACTTTATTAAATAACCCTTTGACTAACAAAGCCTGTGTAATAATCTGAAATATGTTATTCAGCCTCACTGGATTAACTCACATGTAGATTGTATACATGATGTTTTGATGAGCTCTTAACTTTACTCTGAGTAGATCTCAAACTGCCAGTCAAGCTGAGTGTGGTGCTCGGACGTGAACTGTTCTGGGGTCAGGTTTTACAGATTAATTACACAACTGGCAACATCTGTGGCTCCCCGGGGACAGAGGTCAGCGGGGTCGACACCAAATATCTTTTTTGTCCAGCAAAGCAGTGGGAGCTCCAGGTCAATGGAGGGGCATGTTGCTTTGATTGTGCCTCTGATAAGACATTTTAAAAACAGCAAATATCCTCTTACAGCCATACTTTTATTTTAAATATTGAGGATTTCAGGCCCGGAATGTGACAAAGGATGGAAAAGGTTTGGAAGAGAAGAGAAGAGAAGAGAAGAGAAGAGAAGAGAAGAGAAGAGAAGAGAAGAGAAGAGAAGAGAAGAGAAGAGAAGAGAAGAGAAGAGAAGAGAAGAGAAGAGAGGAGAAGAGAGGAGCTTCTACCTTGATGGTCGGCGTCGGGACTCCATGCTCTTTGTGGATTTTGTTGAGCCCTGAAAGACACAAAGAAAAACACCAGAGCTTCATCATTGTCCTGCACAATATTTATTCACTATAGTGGAACACAGATCCATAAATATGCCTGAATATTTACATGTAGATCTCTGAATTAGTTCTTATTTTGAAAGTTTCATAAAGGTGATGAACAATTCCTGAATCCAAATGTGTAACGACTCTATCTTGGCACATAGAAAATATGTGAAACATGGTGAGATGGACAACAAGTCAGGATGTTTGTTCTTCAACATAACTTTTGTTTTATGCTTTATCAAGACTTCCATCTAATATAATAAACTACAATAAAACGTAAAGTGCAAACCTTCACCTAGAGCTAACAGTCGCCTTATATTTATATCCTCTAAATGAAGTTTGCCACATTTGCTTTCATCAAGGTCCATGAATTATTCCCAGGGTTAAAACAAACTAAACACAACTTTCTTCAGTGAGGGAAAATAATTAATAATACTACTGATAATAATAATAACAAATAGAGTCCATTACGTCAGCAGGATCGATGGTGGATATAGTTAGAGTATCACGATGCAGTGATTTACTGTTTTCAGTAAAGATCTTTGATTGGCGTCTCCACACAGGTTCAATCTTGTTTCTGATGTTGAATCTGAAGAGTTTGAAATTTGGCAGATCATTAAATGAAATAAAAAGGTTTCTGTAGGTTTTGATGTTTCATATTGGAGTTCTGAAAGTCATGCCGAGTGCGTGGGAACCGTTTGACAAGAGCAGGACTGAGTTCAGCTGCACTGAGCCTGAAGCTAAACTCATTTACAACCCAACTTGCTCTGATACAACAGGAACCCTTCACTAAACCCACAGAGACGAATTCTGATTACTGCTCCACTACACATTTTAAAAGGCTGTTTACCCACAATGCACAGAATGAGCAGTGAGCCTCGAGATGCACGGCGCCCTGCGAGCACCAAGCAGAGAGCCACCCCGCAGAGGAAGTGTGGCTGAAGGTGATCGACTGTGTTTGGCTCCAGTGAGTCCGGCCTGACTCGCCTCCCCCTCAGACCAGCTCGAGGAGCGGGTGGGGGGGGGGTCAAAGGCCATGTGGACTTGTTCACTCCCCCTGTGGTGTTTGGGTCACATGCTCGCAGGAGGGGGCTGTTCTCCATCATCATCCATTAGATCAGACTGGTTGGCTAACCACCGGTGTCAAGAGCTCTACGTAGAGGAGTTTCAGTCCTCGCTGCTCTCCTGACTCTGGGTCAGTGCACAACATGTGTGAGTGGTTAAATATGTGAGTGTTAATGGGTCAATTAAAGCAGTATAATCAAAATATCAAATAAGCCAAATAATCGTAATCTTTAGTTTTTGGTTTATATCAGAAATTCTTCAGTTGTAATATCTTATCATTTTGTGGATTGTTGTTAGAGCTATACATTGCCCAGCCTGAAAAGTAAAAGGTTTGTGGATCTAGTTGAGCCCAAAGTCCAGTAATTGAAAACAGACGGGATTATCTTCACTGATGTCTGGGTGGGGCGACAGGGAGGCTATTTAAACTGCTGCTGTGGTCGTTTCTGAGCCCATGGAGAACTCCTGTGTTTGGGGGGGGGAGCAAAGTCAGACCCTCAGTTATGAGGAGGTTCCCTGATGCTGGATTTCAACTATTATTGGATCAAGTGATGGATAGAGAGGTGCAACGTTGTTCTAAACCTTTAATTTGAATTGTCTTCAGAATGTTTCCTCGTCATTAGTGATTCCTCCTCAAACAGTTCTACACTTTTTATTCTTTAAACAGTCTAGGGTGCTGAGTGAAGTTTGTGTTCATCCTATCTGAATAATCTGCAGGGAAGATTTTTTCCTAAACTTTTCATTTAAAAAATAAAAGCTTAATCACTCAGCTCGATATAAAGCAACAAAACAAACCGCACTATTACTTTAAGGCCAACTTGTTAGAAGTGATTCTTTGAATGTTGTTGCCATGACGGGGATCAGCTGCACTTCATCAGTCAACTCACATTACACAAAGTGTGAAGCCAATAAGATGAATGGTTCTGAAGTGTGTTCCACTTTCAGACAGATCGTGGAATTAGTAAGAAGACAAACTCATATGAAACAAACACTAATAGATAAAGTTTCCCAGGGTTCTTTTCCTTTCCCACTTCAACGAAGCCAAATGCACGTTCTCCCATTAACTCCCATGAGTCTGTTCGTGGACTCAGGGGACACTAACCAAACCCCCCCACACATTTCTGTCTTTGTTTTGGCCTAAACATGTGAGTGGGTTGCAAGGGGCCATGACGTTCACTGAGTATAACTAGAGTATAACTAAAGGATTAAAAAGACGAGCATGAGGACGCCTGAGAGCTGCCGGATCAGCAAACAAAACTTTTAAGGTTAATCGTGTTTGAGAAATGCCGGTGAAGAGATACTGAGATGATCTGGTGCCACCAGCTGAACCAGTAACACACGTAGACAACAGTAGCATCTTAATTAGAGGCTGGAAGAGCACAAGGAGTTCAGGAGGAGCTGAAGTGAATCCACACTTTGTCTCGTACACATTCCTCTGAGTTGTTAGAGTGCAATCATAGAAGCATGGAGTCAGAAATCAGACAGTAACTTCATGCAGATGTTTTTGTCATTAAAAGAAGTGAAAGACATTATGTTCAAGTATAAACTCTGAAGCATCACAATAAAGTGAATCATGAGATAAGTTTCTATTTTTAAACACGAGCCCACATCAAGAAACAGAGGGAAAATCATGAATCATATCTGTCTCGGGTTCAGATCAGTAATCGAGAGCAGCCGACACGACTTTGGAGACATAAGCTCCTGAACACCTCACAGTCCAGATCCTAAATCCTGCTTCTCTCCTCTGAGAACTTGCAATGGGAGGGAGGGAGGGGGGAGGTTAGAGGGTGAGGAGGAGGAGGTGGCAACTGGAGTGGGGGGTCCCGCGGGCCTGTTTCCAGATGAAAACCATCTGGGGAGGTTGACTTTACAAGCAGGCCATACAAATTAACCATCTGAGAGAGAGAGAACGAGAGAACGAGGGAAGGGGGAAGGTGGGAGGGAGGGAGGGAGGGAGGGAAGGCAGAAGAAGTTGGGGGCTGGTAGAAAACAGAGAGAGGAACTTTTTCTATGTCAGAAAAAAATCACAAAGCAGCGAAGGAGCGCACAAGCAAAGTAGAAGCTACACAACCCGAGACAGCTAGTTTCCAGGGGGACCCCCTCCGGCCATGAGGCTCCACATCCATCCATCCATCCATCCATCCATTCATCCATCCATTCATTCATCCATCCATCCTCCATTTCGTCCTACCGTCCTGAAAAGGTAACCCGTACTCCATCGCCATGCCCCCCTCAGCGAGGAGAGCCGCCTTCTCAGAGACCCTCCCCGGTTCATCTCTGGAGAGCTGCTCTGTGTCCGGCAGTGAAGTTCCTCCTGGGAAACTTCTCCCTTTCTCTCCCTGACAGCGGAGGAGGAGGAGGAGGAGGAAGGAGGAGGAGGAGGAGGAGGAGGAGGAGGAGGAGGAGGAGGAGGAGGAGGAGGAGGAGGAGAAGCGGAACGAGAAGAAGAAAAACAAAAACAAGCGAGGGGCTCTATTCTGGGCCGCTGCCTGCCGTGGGCCACTTCATGCTCCCGCTCAGACCAGTCTCCTCCACAGCGCTCCTCGTATAGTCCCTCTGTCCACTCCCTCTCTTCCCTCTCTTCTCTCTCTCTCTCTCTCTCTCTCTTTCCCTCTCCGTCTTCTGGGTGTGCTGCCCCCCCCCTCCCTCTCTCTCTCTCTCTCTCACTCTGCCTCCCATCACGTTATCTCTCACCCTCGATTTCAACTTTTCCCTCCCCCCCATGTACGGATCTAAATCTGCATCTGCCCGCCCGCTCTGACCCTTAAGGCAAACGTGGGGTTTCATGCATGTTTGTACACACAAACACGTGCACATACACAAACAGGAAACTGTTGCTCTACACAACTTTGCGGGTAAAATCAAGTCTGACCAACATCCTGACTCTGTAAAGAGAGTTTTTAATGTGTTTAGTGTTTAAATAGTTTCCTTTTACAAAGACGTCTTCACACAAAACATGTAGAAGTTATTTCTATTTGTCATTTTCTCAGGTTTCTGTTCTGAATCCGACATGTGGATGATTCATCAGACCAACCACTGTGTGTGAGGGAGGTCCATTCCAATATAGAAAAGTTAATTCACTACTATTTATTGTGTTGCTTCTTTAATTGACCCAATCCGACGTGGCTGCTTATCAACAGAGTAAACAAACTGCACCGAGTGAAGAAGCAGCAGCCGACCAGAGCACTGAGGTGGAGTCTGAACCAGCCGAGCAAGAGGAACTCATTCAGTCATAAGACAAATCTTTTGATTCTCCGAGGCGATGAGGCGTGGCGCATATCTCCCCGACGTCACAGTGCAACCACACTGCAAATGCCCATGACCAGACAGTAGCAGCTGCATGCACAAACACACACAGACACACACACACCAACATGCATATAAACTCTGCACTGCATAATGTACAGACGTGAGTCGGAGTTAAGGTGCAGACCGCGATTATAAATTGAGAGGGAAAGCTGGACAGTGACACATGAGACTGCAACACTACAATGTTGGAGAAAAAACTGAGGAATAACAAAGGAAATGTCACACACACACACTTTCTCTCTCTCATACAAATACACACACACACACACACACACACACACACTGGTGCGTTGGTGTTTATTTTGGTCCTTGTGGAGAAAGTGGGAACTTGGCTTTGGGTGGTAACTCTAAATTGGTTACTTGAGCCGTCCCCTCCCAGACAAAACACAACTCACAGGAAGTTGTGTCACGGACAACGAGAGCCAAGTGAGTCCAAGCCAGACATGTATGTTCTATTTTTCTTAGTGTGTTGACCTCACATGCACACATTGTGGCGATGACAAATTATTGTGTATCATTTTAATCCAAATAAATGAAATGTAAATGTTGAGATCTTTCTTCTCGGAGCAGAGGAAGAATCAGGCTGGGATATTTGTTGCCAAGCTTGTGAATACTAAAGCTAGATGAAATCAAAATTAGACGGACCAATAAATGTCAGAATAAGTGACATTCAATTTCAGTTTGATTCCATGTGAAACATTTGAATCCAGTGCACATCTGAGTGCACAAGCAGACGCACAAACTGAAAAACTCTGCCTCACGTTGTGTAGCAGTGTGAAATCATTCAGCCCCGTCTGGTTTGTAATAACACAATTTGAGTTCCAGACAGTTTGATCAGTCAGTCATCATCAGCAGCAAATAGCTTCATGTGCCAAACTAACTTTAGACACTGAAATAATGATTTGTAGATTCTGCAAACTGTAAAAAAGCTGATCACTAAAGAATATTGAGCTATTTGAAATGTCAGTGAAGTCAAAGCAGAAGCTGTGGTTGATGACTCTTGATGGATATTTCTGTCTATAATTAATAAATGTACAAAAAAAAAGAAAGTTGTCGCTCACCATGGTGTCTACATGTTTGAGAGGGAGGTCACTGCTCGGCGCCTGTTCACAAAAGAGACAAAAGACAGAAGCAGAGAGAGAAGGTGAGATCATTACCTGCAACGCTTCACACCTCAAACTCTCACCACTATGTGTCGTGTCTCATGTCACCCTATCTCATCGGGTGTTGTGTTAGCACGGCACTCTGCACCATTCTTTGCCCTAATGTGGCCGGCGGCGGAGTGGGGCTCCACCTCGAAAAAAGCGTGGGACCATCCATAACCCCTCCGTGCAAATATTTACACAAAGAGACAGCCCCGCTTCCATTAGCCAGGAGCAGAGAGCCCGTCCGTGGAGCTCGAGTCTCTCTTTCAACGCCATATACAGCTATGGCCGGAGAGAGAGGGAGAGAGAGGAGCAGGCCAACAGAGATAGATGTGGCGAGAAGGAGGGAGAAAGGGATGAAAAGGGGGAATACAGAGAGAGGGAGGGGAAGGGACATAAAAGCAGACAGGAGAAGGGAAGGTCGGCTGCGGAGGGAGAGAGAGAGAGATGAAAGCACGAGACAAGGCTTCCTGGTGGGGAGCAGAAGAGAAAACCATCAGAGAGATCCATGATGTCATGAGCCTGTGTGGGCTCGGCCAACCTCAGGCCGACACACACAGATGTTACGTCCTAAATGAGGCAGAACCCTCCAGTGTGACTGTATGGAGCCCGAGAAGGAGTGTATATATATGTCTGAGGGCACTTGTATTTATAGAAACACAACTGTACATTGTACACAGCAAATTACAGCATCCTGAATGACAGGGCTGCACTGGGACTGTAGTTCAGCCCTGGACTTGGGGATGGAGCGGCCAACTGTTGGTGTTGTTCTCCACCAAACATGACCTGAGCTTCTCTGTGCACCACAAACACAGGAGGGGAACTCAGTGTCGTTGAGCCGGTCAGATTCCAACAAAGACGAGGGTCACTCCCTATTAGGTACAGCTCATATCCCCCCTTAATATTGAAAGTTGGTCTGGTCCCAGTGGATCTTTCTGGTATATGTCTGCACCTAGGGCTAAGACTTAATATCAATATAACAAATATTTCAAACCTTTACCTTCATTACGATTAATGAACGATTGTTTTATTTTATCATGATATATTTTTTTTTAGTGAATAAATAAGTGTCTCCTAAACTTTAGAGCGAAACAAACAAACTCAAAGTAAACTTCATTCGTTTGTCGTTAACGTGTAATGTGAATGTGTCACACACTGAAGTGTTTCCAGCCCTGAACCAGATTTTATCAATACTGATCAAAAGCAGCCTTTATATTTCCGTTATGTTTCAGAAATATGTTTTAAATGTTTTAAAGAGGTTTACAGGGGACAAGTTTCTTTAAAAATTGGTCACAAGTAAGAAGTGTCAATTTCTAAAAAGACACAAATTGCTGAGTAACTTTGATGCTAACTCAAAAAAGATGAAAATATGTTTGGGACTAACTTCAGCATCTGATCAGTGCCCAGTTAGTGAACTGGTGAAGTAATGAAGAGACGTGTCACAGTGAGGCTGATTGATTTGTGTGGATCTCTGTGGCTCTGCACACACAGACAGGACACGTGGGATCAGTCCATTGTTCACTTTTGGTCTCTTCACGAGATGTAATGAGAAATGCAGATCAACACACAACAGCTACACAACAGAACGACCGGGAGTTAAAGTGGACTGTCCCAGACTGAGAGCTGGGCAGCGACACCACGGATCCCCTGCTTCCACACAAAGCTCCAGTGAAACATAAACAGTAAATGCAAAGGGTAAATTACAGTCTGGGTGTGCAGGCCCCAGAATACAAAGTGCAGAAGACCAGACTAAACCACCAGGGAGGAGTGAGGGACCAAGAATAATCCAACACCAACCCACCAGGAGGTACACAGCAAAGAGGGTGTCATTCGTAGTTTGACACAAAGATCTACACATTCCCTCTCCGCCTGGTAGGTGTGATGTTGTGTTGTTGTCGCACACATCCGACATATGGAAGACAGAAGAGCTGCCTCCAGGAATGAAGGGAGAGGAAACAGCAGGCTGATTTCTGAGGCTCAGACTGAGGATGATTCTGAGGCCCCAGTTTGCAGCCGCAGGCATTTTCACACAAATAGAGCCTATTGTGCGAACGCCAGGGAAAAGACACACAGACACAAACAGTTCTGACATGTGCGCTTCCTCCACTTTGTGCAATTGCAGCCAGGTGTGTGTGTGTGTGTGTGTGTGTGTGTGTGTGTGTAACAACTAATTTAGAATGCATGAGAAAGACGGGGAAGTTGTTCATCAGCACAGAGGCTGATCGTGATATCAAAGACTTTCTTTCTAGAGCCAGAACGAGGCTTTGATTTGAGGAACAGTATATTTCCCTGACTGGAATGATTCAATGGTTTGAATCAACTTTCCTATCCGTGAATCTGTTGTGTCATCCAAGAGAACCAGAGCAGTGTTCGGAGTATAGAGAGATGTGTTTACGTGCAGCCAGAGGAGTTTAAAGTGCTTAATTAGAAACTGGACAGTGGCAGATGGTTAAACACTCCAGAATCCAGAATCATGATTAGATTAGAATCTTGCAACTGAGCAGATTGTAGCCGACTCACTCTACAAACCCCATGGACGATCATAAACATAATTTATAAAAGAAAAAAAAAGTACAGATGAATAGAAAGAATCATTGTTCTGTCATCAAGAGCTCTGCACAGCCCGAGGACACAAACCTCATGGTCCTAGTGCACTGGTGAAAATGCCTTTTATACATTATGTTACTCCCAATTGGGGGTAATGCTTAGATAGTTTAAAAAATAAAATGTTAAAATAATAATATCCATAGTGTAAAATTGGATTTCCCTCTCGGCCGAGTCAGCTGAGCCTCATGTTGCATCTGTTCTCACAGCAGCAGCTGAACACAGGCTGATGGTCTGTGGTGGTGAAACAGCCACAGACACACGGAGAGGAGATGTTGCTTCTCAGGAAATCGAGTTCATCTGAGAGTGTTGTTGTTAATCATCATCATCATCATCATCATCATCATCATCATCATCATCATCATCATCATCACATCATCATCATCATCATCATCATCATCATCATCATCATCATCCGACCTGCTCGTCTGTTTTTTAAAGCTGCTGCCGGTGGTCACCTGATCACGTGATATGCTACCGAGTCCAGATTAGTCTATAAAAGTTATTATTCTCATAACTCTGCCCATCATTTGTACCAGTTATTAAAAAACACTGAACTCACGGAGGGTCACTGCTCAATCGCTGCAGTGGAGAGAACAAGCAACAGAGAGGATCCGACACCTTATACTTCATCGGAGTCTCGAACCCGTGACTCACACCCACGCTACTATTTAAGTATTTCCTGAATCAGTCACCGGCTCATTTTCTTATGTAGAGAGGTGCAGGATGTTATTGTTGGAGACTTCAGATGTAATGGAACTCCATGTAAACCCAGTCTCTTCATCCATACATGGACATTACAGCTCAATCTATATATATTCCATTTATAGAATTTGGAGCAGATCCAGATATAAACGGGCGGATCCAGGAATTATTTTTTCTTTCTATAACATGGCAAGTTAACTATGGTGGAGGTATCTGCAATACATACAGCTATCTTATTCATAAGTTGGTTATTATAGTACTTAGTTAACTTTATTTACATTTGAACCTTTAAGGTTGACCTGCAGCCTCGTGCCCGTCTCCTGCCCGCACCGCACAACACAGTGTGTGTAACTTTCACCCACAACTCTTCATCTCCGCCGGGCACCGCAACATGTGCTTTGTTTCACATGAGCACAGAGGCTCCTTTGACCAATTTACCAAATTATAGCCCGCTCTTTTGGGAAAAGAGGAGGGAAGCGAGCATGCTGGGAGTCTCCCCCTCCTCCTCCTCCTCCCTCCCTCCTCCATGAATGCTGGGGTTAAACGTAGCCCGAAGCAATGCCTCCTGGGAAATGACCCGGGGCTAAATATATAGCTGTGCATCTTTAGAGCTTAAGACACAGCCCGTTTAGCTCGGCCCAGCCAGAGTGGTTCAAATCACCACTTTGGGTGTGTGGGTGCTGGTGTGAGACAAGGAGAGAGAGGGTGTGTGTGTCTGTGTGTGTGTGTGTTTGTGTGTGTCTGTGTGTATGTGTGTCTGAAAGGAAACAGACAGCGCTGATTGTGACTGTTGAAATGATTCAGTGTTTACGTTCAGGCAGTGAGGTCAGCTCTGCAATAGTGTGTGTGTGTGTGTGTGTGTGTGTGTGTGTAGTTGTGTGTGCGCAAACTGCTCATGTCTATATATAGTTATGAGGGACAATTTTGGTTCAGTACCATCATTGTGAGGACATTTTGAACGGGCCTAGCAAATTCAAAAGAGCAGTTTGAGGGTTCAAACCTGGTTTTAGGGTTAGAATTAGATTTATGTGAGGGTGAGGGGCTAGGGAATGCATCATGTGTCGTCACAACTACAGAGAGACAAGTGTGTGTGTCTGTTTGTGTGTGTGTGTGTGTGTGTGTGTGTGTGTGTGTGTGTGTGTGTGTGTGTGTGTGCGTGTGTGTGTATGTGTGAGAGTGTGAAAGAGAAAGAAAGGTAAAGAGGGCATTCATGTTGCTACACTGAACTGTATGATTTTTAGTTTTTGCCCTCAGGCTTCTCTGGCCTCACATGGGAAGGCTGCTGTGTGTTATGCCTAAATGTGTGTGTGTGAGTCAGACCAAAGGTGTGCGTCTAGTGCAGCTTATTCTTTCCCCCTCTCTCCCCCTCTCTCCCCCTCTCTCCCCCTCTATAACTGGACGGCCTCGTGCACCGTGATTGGGACAGCTTTCTCTGGAAACTGTAAAGACACACCCGCTTTACTCTTATGTTTACACTGCAGTTGGACGTGGGCCCGCACGGCGAGCCGAGCGGTCTCAGACATGCCTCGGTGTGCTTGTGTCTCCACTAAGCTGCTGGGATGATGCATTCTTTCACCTCCATGAGAAACTATGCAGCTTGAAACGAGCAACAAGCAGTTCACCTTCAGTTTCCCTGAGGTGAGAGCATGCATTGGTGGAAGGTAAAAGAAAAACAACTCATTAAAGCTTGTTGGTTCTTTTTAGGTGCCTCAAACTGAACTGAAGTCCTTTTAATTTGAAAATAAATGTTGTGTATAGGGTTAAAACATTGGTAAATTAACATGTTGCCCTGAATCTAGAGGAATTATAAGACTCGGTGATTGTTTAGGGTCATTGGTCTGTTGTGTCTGACATGATCCATCACTGTGGGGGACAGATACTGACAGATACCGACACAGGACACCTGCAAGGGCTGCTGTGTCAAACAGTGCCTTCTAGTGGTAATACACACAAACTGCAGGCCTACACACAGTCAGCGTGATGACAGGTCACCTGAGTCTTGGGTCTTGTTATTCCTCACAAGTGATCGCATCCAAAGATCCCCACCTGTACACACAGCACCTCACACACAAACACAATCACAGACAGACACACAACGAGGCCAGGGCCGTAACAAGTCCGTCACAGTAAAAGTAGATTTATAACAATGGATCACATAAACAATAATGACAGTGATGCTCAAAAGCAAAAACCTCTTCTCCACTGTTACACATATAGATTTGACAAAACTTTTCAGACCTGTAAGTTTTTAATCAGAATTTCATTTAAATTATTCACCTGGACAAGTGAGTTTTGTAAAAAAAAATCAATAAAATAGAACGATCATCTTCATAAAATGTCCCCCAAAGACTGGAAAACAATATACATTTATGGTCAAGCCCTACCACTTCAAACACACACACACACACACACACACACACACACCAACACACACACACACGCACACACAGCTGTTAGTCTCTCATGCTCTGTGCTCCTTCATCTGCAGCGTTCACACAGCCATGTCCCAGAAATGTAAACATGCTGAAGTGGTGCAGAGGGAGGGGCTGTGCAGGCCTTGGTGTGTGTGTGTGAGTGTGTGTGTGTGTTCCTGTTCCCATCCCCGTGGGGTAGTGGATGCCAGGAATCCCTCAGGACCAGAGGAAAAGCAAAGTGGACCGTCCCCGCTGTGGGAAAAACCCCTGAGCCGTCTGCGACCCCACACCACCTCTGACTTCCCCGTGTTTCTCACCCCGCCCGTCCTGCTCTTACTGATACGCACCGGCCGCTCTGTTACGTAAACCAAACGCCTCTGCCAACGTGTGAGCGAGGACGGAGCCTCTGAAGGCCTCCGCCAAGTATTTATACTCCTTCAGGGTGTGTGTATGTGTGGCCGGGGTCTACACAACCACACCTACATGCGTACGGACACACACACACACACACACACACACAAACATTACCTATTTCCTTCCTCCGCTCTTTATACTTACATGTCCAAATATGGTAATAACAAAGAAACATCCTGAAAATGATCTTGATATTGAACTTCAACATGCAAGTGAAAGTATGAGATGTTCTGTACATGTTATAATGTCAGGGCTTTTATAAATGCCTTTATAAACAGGATTCTAATGACTGTCTGGTGGATTAGTTGTTATACTGGGTAGGAGTCGACCGTCTGTACTGAGCTGATGGGGATGCCATGAGCTACTGGGAGTCGACTCAGAATGTGTGCATTTAGTTCACGATGTAAGAGATCGTCATTCTGAATCGAAATGATCTTTGTTACTGCACTAAATAACTAAAACTCCAGCTGGGGAAGCATTTATTTCTATCTTGAGAACAACTCAACTTCTAATCAACTTCGAAATTGGCGAGTGGATTGCTCAAGTTTTTGGATGAACCTGAAAACTACTCACATTGTGTTTGACTTGTTATTTGACATGAAGAAAAAGTTGGAATGACATGATGAGGACAGTTTTAAGACACGTGGAAGTCAACTCTGTTATCTTTGTGTTGGGGACAGAGTTTATCACAAAGCTTCTCTGAGAGTTCGAAAGTCTCGACCCTCTTCAGAGCGAACTCTTATTCTATTCAGAGAAACAGCCGCAGCGTCCGAAGGAATCCAAAGCACAACGTGAGGATGATGGACAGAAGGAGGAGGAAGTTGGCATCTGATACCCAGCAGTTACTGAAGTCTGGAGGGACTGACACCCACATAACGACCCAGAGCTGAGGGAGACCACAGGCTGAGCTGACGATTCTAAAACTGGTACGAAAGTCAATTCCAGCTGAGCAGACGGGTCCATGATGATAATAGCTCGTAGTGATTGTTTTTGCCTCCTGTAACTTCAACATCTCGGTGGGAATGACTTCGTAAAACCGGAGTTTACAAGCCACAGTAAACCAAGCAGCCCAGTTTTAGTTTTTTTACCACGTAAATTACGAGTGTGTTCATTATTCAACGTTTAGATTAAGAATGAGAACTGGAACTGTGGGATTCTGAGGAGTGAAAGACGTAAACTTCCTTTTTTTACAAACTACACATCAACATTAACTCATATAGAACACGACAAATCATCATTGCAATAAAGCAAAAGACAACATTATCTACACATATTTGATGATTTGCTGGATCCTCTTGTAGGACACATTGAGGCCGGCTCCATATTAAACATGGTGGTTTCATGAAGGAGCCACTTCAGACCTTCCCAGCAGCGAGCTGTGATCTTACTGTATGTCATAATGAAATTACAGAGCACATCATGGAAGTATGTGTGTCTCTAAACAAAGTGCTAATTGGACCAGAACTAAACCATCGTTGCCCTGCACTTATTCAAGTCCTGGCCCTGTTCCCCCCCACCCCCACCCCACTACAACAAGACCTGCATGACGTAGGTGTTGGCGTTTGTCATGTTTGTGCTTGTGAGTTCATGCATTGGCAATGTGAGTTTCTGGGGTGGGGGTTGGTGGGGGGGCATGTGTCCAGATGTGCAGCCTTGGCTTCCTCACCAGAATCCCTCACACCTCTCCCTCTGTGCCCTCATCCTGCCTTCGTGCTCCTGCAAAGTAAAACAGATGATTCCCGGCAGCGCAGCCTCAACATGAGGGAACATCTGAGCAATGCTCCCACCAGGCATGGAGAGCCAAGTGGGTGGAGGCAGGGGCTATTTAAGGCTATTCACTTCTGTCATCGGCACCTCCTGGACGGGATCCCCCAACACCCCATCATCAATTCACGATAAATAGACCTGGATTTGGCTTTACCTTCCCCACCCCCCCCGGTGGAGTGTTTCGTTTCAGTCAGTAGCCAGTGGGTTACTTGACTTAAAGAGCGTGTTCATTTCATAATTACACGGATGTAACATGAACATACTTGTACTTGTTCTGTGCTATTAGACCGTTTACAGCCCTGTAGCTTCACAGAGACAAGAACAGTTCAACAGGTAGTTGACAGTATACAGGCCCCGATTAAATAAATACTTTAGATAGCAATAAATCCAAGCGTGTGCTCATCATTGAAGTTCATCTCGTTTGTCGGAATGGCTTCAAGACACATCGTGACCTCGTCGTGAACTGTGACCGGATGCCACGAAATCTACAGGCGTGTTTGATATAAGACTGAAAGCTCCAGAACTCGGCCACTAAATGGACCGTGTGACTTTAGTCTCCCGAGGTCAAGAGTGAACTTTCAGTCTCAACTCTGATGCCAAACACGGTGAAACAGATAGAATCTACAATTCCATGTAAAAGGGGCCGGCTTCAACCGCTAGTGAAGATCATACAATTCCATCGAACGACCCACAGCATCGACTGAAGGACCTGTGCAGGGAAACTGCTGACTCAGCATTGTTGTTTGATTCTATCAAAGTCAAAAACAAGATATGCTTAGAGACGAAAGATAGTGAACCGAAAGGAGGCAGTAGGCACGCACACACACACAAACACACACACACTATCACTCTTTACACATTATGTTGTATTTTGAATTATCTGGCTGCATTGACAGTTTAATTCTCCTCAGGGTATCGATCAATCAATCAATCAATCATCTATCTATCAACAAATCTATTCTTCTGTAGCTCTGACTGATTTTGATTCCACTTATGACCCGGTAATAAAGCTGTATTTCTTGCAGCTCGTCCATCTCAGTGGAATGTCTAGAATCACACACATTACAACTGGTTGCTCTGCACCTGAGTGAGGCAGTAACTTGCGTTGGTCTCTGACCACGAGCGAAGGAATTCACCAAACATGGGCCAGAGGAGCGATGACACACACCTCGGGCCAGAGGGCTGCAGTCGAGAACGCTTGTTTGCACGCGTACACGTCTACACAACAACACAATCCAAACAGCAGCGTCCAGTTCCTGTCAGTCACCAGACCGATGAGCTACACTGGGCTCAAGTGGAAGGATTTACTCATCTACGTCATAGGGTCTTTTTTTTTATATAAACTGAATGCAGAAGGGCTCTCCACGGTGCTCAACTCCATAACTCCGTTTAACACAGTTTAGAGTTACGCCAACACATATTTTACACCTCAGCTCATCAGTGTTTATGGGAGCAATCAGCACCTTTAATGCAGGCGAGGACGCCCCTGGGGAGACTCCTGTTGGCAGGCGGAGGAGAAGGAAGCTGTAATGAAGGGACAGGCTCCGAGCTGGATGTCTCCTTCCATTCAAACTGATAATGGACCAGAAAGCACAGATATATATTCTGTTCAGCGTCTGTTTTAAAGCTGAGAAGTTTCCAAACGCTGCTGGCCCTATGTTAGTATACTGTATATTAATATAGTAATAATAATAATGAATACTACGGGGCTGTGTTATAGTCTGGACAGGCAGAAACAGAGACATTTGGAAACCATAACTCTCACAGACACTTGCTGATTGGGTCTTTTTCGGTGATGGCTTAATCTTCCATGATTGGTCAGGCTCCAATCACATGACCCTCTTCCAGAAGAAAACAACCAACATTAGCCTAAACTACCGGTGAAGAACACAACATGGATAACTAATTCATAACATTTCTGTCCACGTTGTCTTTGCTAACAGCGGTTGAGCAGTTAAATTCATAAGTTTACACTTTTTACATGAGTAGAAGGTGAGTGATTGTGTAACAATTCCCACAGGAAGCATACCCTCCTGTTTACACTGGCACTTCAAAATAAAATGCAGTAGTGTGGATGTAGCCGAAGCCAAAACCACATTTTATTTCTATCTTTAAAAGGTCCCAAGGCCGTGTTGTTAACTCCGCAGCCATACACGAGCGTGCCAAGAATTTCATTGTACTCATTTAAAGTTGAGTGACACTAATACTTCTGATGAGAGGTCAGCTGTCAGACCGCAGGCTCAGTCAGTAAAAAGTGAGTGTTTATGTCGTAAGGAGCCCGGCAGGCAGTGTGGGAGCAGACGTTTACTTTTTAATTATTGCACTCGAGTGTCTGAAGGTGTTCGTCAGAAACCATAATGCTCCGGTCAACAGCCGGCACGCTTTACCCACAATGCTGCACATCTTAAACAGATGTCTTCATGCAGAAGGCATCCAGTGTGAAAGCATCTGTAGAGGATAATTACATGTTCTTGTTTGATTACTGCAGCTTCCAGAGAGGACGTTTAGTCAAATACTTTCTCTGTGAGCGGAGAGGAGTGCAGGGGATATTTGCTTTGGTTTGTCAAGCGCCCAAAACCATTTAAATACACAACATGCAAGCGAGAGAGTGAGAGAACCACGTCCAAGTCTCACACAGCTTCTAATGCCAATACCAAATAAGGCAACAGAGCAGGCGTGTGTTTTATTGCCCTTCCAAAATCACTTCAGACTCAGACTACATCTCACTTTGTTCACTGTTATTTTAAAAAACCAGAAAACGTCATAATGATATATAGCAGATTCAGGCACGCCGTGTTTCATCACTCTTATCTGGATTGTAATTTTCACGGCAAAGCAGCCAAAAGATACGACTCTCGATATACCTGTGACAATTATAGCAGAACAACACACAACTGCTGCCACACAACAGTTAAATCAAGTCAAGACAAGTATGTTTATAAAACCCCAGATCACAAGTTTCAGTCTCGAGGGGGGGGGGTCAGATAAAGATTCATTATCTGCAATAGTAACTGCCTTGTTAGTGTAGCTGATAGAGGCTGTTACCAAAGCAAGGAGCCAATAATGTCTGCTGAGCACGTACAGCATGGAAGCAATTACTTAAAGTGTTACTCACCAGCTCATAGTTTGTTGCTGGAACACAAGAGGAAGACACCTGGAACCAGAGGAGAAGGCTTTTTAGTTATGTCATTGATTGTCATCATTTTGCTGCATAAATGCATTCAGGTTATACGTTATGGCTTTATACATGGTTGATATGCCTCAATGTGCCAATGCAACATTTAAAAATGCAACTGTAAACCCAGGAAAGGCTCAACTTCATTCTCCTTAACGCTGCTCTGATCAATATTTAATATAAACTATGAGAAAAAGGTGTAATGTGAAAGAGAAGAGAGGATCATCTCAACTCTGCAGCTCCCCTTCCAGAGCCTTTTAGCCGGATGCTAACAACTCTGAATCAACTTGCTGTGAAACATGTTATAGCCATTGCAACATATAAGCATCTTAAAACTATGATTGTTGAGAGCATACCTCCACCCAGGCTAACGCCCTATCTCGCCATGTTAAAGAAAGACAAAAACAATTCCTGGATGAGCCTCTCAATCCTGATCCGTTCCAGACTTTAATAATTCTTCTTCTTTCCTCCCCCTTATAGAACTTCATGGAAATTGGTTCAGTATTTTACGAGGAATCCAGGTGATTGTCAATTGAGCAGCACCCTGGTTTTGTAACGTAGCTACGACAAGGTAATGACGGAGTATCAGCGCTGCAATAAACAGACCAAAGAGCCGATTGTCCATCTCTCCCGCTAGAAATCTAAAACGGTGTTTAACTCGACCAGAGCATCAGATGTGGTTAGTCAGGGGTGGGGATCGCTCCAACAGAACTCATGATCTGTCAAGTGGCCGAGCTAATCCGATTACCGTCCGACAGTTTCCATAATGGCTCCGTGAGGTTGGAGCGAGAGCATGAGGACAGGGGCTGATAAACAGGAAGGGTGTAATGATAATGGCCTCGAAACAGATGATTCAAATGAAGTGCTTCCAGAAAAAGATAAAAAAGACGACTGGATGGAAAATCAAACCACGGACGCTTCCTTCCTGAGCGTCTCTGCGTTCTGTCCCTTCGACTCGGCCTCGCCATCACTTCTGTGATAAATCCCTGCAAACCTAATTTGAACCAGTTAGTTCTTCTACGCCACTTTCTCATTGGAGGATTAGCGGCTGACGACAAATCCAGCACATGACAGCTTTACGACTCCCGTCGGCTTTGGTCTTGTTACATCTTTGTTTTATTACTGTACAAGGACTTGGGTCTTTTTTTAGCTTTGAGAGATTAGGCCCTACGGGTTATCACAACTGTTGTTGACCTTTTAAAAAAAGCAAACTTCAATCTGAGCAGCTGGTCGTCCTCTCTCCTTATCCAAGACTAAGTGTGTCATTGCAAGAACACAAACCCTCTGCTCTGTGTGGGTCTGCTTTGTGTTACTGTTGGAGGACGTATGATCTGCATCGGCCCACAAATATCATATAGAACACACTTGAACAAAAATAATGGGTTACTGGGCAAAGAGGAGGCATTCAGTCTCCATTTGAAATCAAATGAACTCCAGTTGATTTCAAATTAAATGTGATACCAGCATTAAATAGTTCTGCCAATGAGTTGAGCTGCTTCGTTGCCTCAACTCCTTTTTAAACGTTTCCAAAACAGAATGGATGCAGTAATGTCTGGCTAACCCCTCCACCAGCGGTGAACGATTCACCAAACTGAAAAGCACCACTGCGGTGTGAGAATGGCTGATTAGACTCACAAAGTTGAGGCTGTGTGAGTCACCCACATGGGCCATTAAATTCTCTTGGTTTTCTTTTATAAGCATTACCTCATCTGAAATACAGGAAGGTTAACTGGAAACAGGGGAACAAGAGGATCCACTGATGGTGCACCCAGTAAACCAGTCCTCACCTGCTTATGAAATTCCACAAAGGTAAGAGTTTTTGTTTGAGAAGTTGAACTGTTGACATGTGTCGAAACAGAATCTGTTTGATTTTCATGGGAACTAAATGTTCCTGTTTGACTGGTGTCCGTCTCGGCTGCCCTGTGTGTCCACAGCCCACTTGAATGAAGGCATCCGAGTGGAATGCGTCTCTGCTTTTGGAGAATTCACGTCTGGCACGGCAGAGCGAGTCTGGAGCAGACAGGACACACTATCTGCGTCTGGCTCGAATCTCCTCCATCACAAGTTATTCCAGCACTCCCCGTTATCCCCAGGTTCCAGTCCCACTCCACCATCAGTGTCACCTGCAGACGTCGACGTGCCGTTCTTTTCTCAGTGTCCCTGTTCCTTCAGCCCGACCCGGTATCTGCCCCGACTCCTGAGGCGTGTTCAGTGTTTGCACCTGATTGTGAGTCTGCAAGCCCCTGACAGCTCGTCCACCAGTAACCAGGGATCACTGAGTACACACCTATAGGCTCCATGCTGGGCCAAACATGCTATAACATGTAAATATACTGGTTTAAGAAATCGGAAGAGATTTCCTCCTAACCCAGATTAGTATACAGAAGGTTTATAGTCTGCTGCTGTTTGTATTTATAGGCAAATACCGAAATTAGAAGATATTAGTATAAATGCATCTTTAGGGATCTTTAATGCAATTCTAAATCATGTTTTTGGTACATTATTGTTTGTATTACGTTCCTACGTCCTGTCATCATCACCTCTAGTTGACTTTGATTGATTTACAGACGGGTGTTCATCTCAAAAATGTTATTCGCAAACTATTTTAGTTTAAAGTGCATTAAAAAATGGTTTACTTTTGTTTGAATGGAGAAAATGAAGTAACTGCTGAACTTTGTTGCAACAGTAAAATCATTATTTTATTATTACCAGCAAAGTTAACCAAACTAGGTGGATGTGAAAGCCCCTGTGGCTTCGTTATGCCAGTTGGGCTGAAACAACTCAATCATTCCTCTTTGTAAATGGGGTTCGGTGACCTGGGGTCATTCCCATCAGAGCTCTGCTCAGCTTCAACCGGGCAGACATCTATTATACCAACATAGTTACCTTGTAATGACACAAACATAATTGTTGAGCTGCTGAAATTCACTTTCAAAAGCTATGATGGAGGAGCCGCTGTCTGTATTTCTATAGAAGCGGCTCAAGGGCCAAGATGTGTGTTTTTATTACCTGGATGTGATGTGTGGTTGTGTGCAGCTGTACAGCCTGGAGCTGAACAGGTACATTACACAGGAGGTAGATTCAACAATGAACCTGAGACATGTCACCGTGTTACTGTCAACTTCAAAGTGTCACATTGATAATGAACTAAACGACTGGATGAACAGTTATTACATCTAATGCATAGTGAGGAATAAATGTTATTTTTATCTTAAATTGCATCTTTAAGAGACACAAGGAGCCGCTTCACAACATCTTACATCTCAAAAACGTTGGCGTCAGACATTCAGCTCAATGTCATGTCCAATAAAAACACAAAAGTAAGAGTAAGTTTATGTTTGATAACAATCAGAGCATATTACCCAATGTGGCCAGTGTAATATGAGTCTGCGATGTGAAGGTCAGATTGACAGAGGAGGTCTGCCCACTTCAGAATAGCTCTCACAGTCTCAGCCGAGATCTCCCAGAAACCACAGGGGCTATTTGTCTAAAGGCCCGGTGCAGGTGAGCACTTAGCGGCGGGCTAACCGCAGGTCAAGCAGCGGGAAACCACGATATGACAAAATACACCCAGAGCTGTCCACAGCCTGTTTGGGGCCCTGGGCAGAATTTGATTTTGGGGCCCCCACTGCTTTTGTGCTGGGAATACTATTGACCCTTTCCAATGCATGATCTTACACACACTGTAAATCTAACACAAATACTCCATGCTAACAGCTTTTGGATGACAATGACAATTGGTACAAACATGCACGGTACCCAGAGGATGAATCCCTCGAGCTGGACATATTTATCCAATCCAATCCAATCCAGATATTTAAAGTTTTAAACAAAGTACATTTTGGATGGAAACAACTTATAAAACCAATGGAAACAAAGCAGCTAATGGCTCTTGAATCACATTAGAATTTTTATGAAAACCTACACAAAGCCTTTGTCCCGGCCCTGCCGTGCGTGGGGAGAAGGCCTGGCCAGAGTGTGTGTTGATGCTATCGGGAGTATTCAAATGAGTGTAATATAATAAAGGATAATTGTGTTGTTGCATTCCGTACATGCTTCTGTTAACAGCATTAAACAGGGGCCCATTTCCTGCAGACAAAAGTCCATGTCAGACGTCTCTGGCTCGTGGGACAGCGTTCACATGCAGCCTGCTTCCTGCTCGCCGCCGACACACTCCAGACACAGTCACGTTATGTAACCGATGTCAATCTCCCCGGTATGAACACGTTAAAGACGTGACCGGCACATGGCCTCAAACAGATGATGAACTCAACCATTGTTTGGGTAAACAACCTGCTTTCAAATCTCTGCTTTGCTCGTCTATAAATCTCAACCTCAATTCAAGGAAAATCAGACGGCAGGGTAATAAATCACGGAGAAATAAATATTCCAGTTTCACTCCGAGAGGCACAAAGTAAGTGCCATGCTGCTTCGTACTTGTTTCCACCGTGGAAAAGAGCTTGTGTGTTGTTGTTGCCTCCGCGCTGGTGTATTAACACACACGGCTGCCCTGAGTGCTTTTATGTTTATCCAGATCTTTGCATCTGGCACATCCCAGCAGAACTATTCAGTGTGCAAATTCAATTTGTGAGCCCTAACCAGTAACAGGAGGCCTTCTGTGGCCACGGTGCCAGAGTGTGCCAAAGAGCCGGCATGGCTGGACTTACTGGGATATTATCAAAGCAGAAAGGAATTGTGGCAGCACCTCGTTCCAAGTGCCGATGCCCTGTCACTTTGTGTTTTTATGCTTTTCCATCCATAATCATTGATTTATAACAAGTTTGATGCATCTACTGTTTGGATGTCTTTTAGTCTAACTTGTGTCCTTCTTTACTCCGCTGGCTAGTTTAGCTTTCTTGTCTTGTCCGTCTCTCTGAAAGTTGTGTTCACTGTTTTGTCTCAGTGATGGTTGTGGATTGGTCTGTGGGACATGTCCACGAGTGACCTGCACACCAGTCTCCAAACACTCTTAAGAAACACACGTCAGGAATGGGAGACGGTGCTTTCTACTTGTTTACAATTACTGAGTTCTGGGTTTGAACAGCTGAACCAGGACTTCTCTCTGTGGAGTCTAAATTCTCTCCCTGTGTCCGCTTAGGGATTCTACAGGTATCACTGGTTTCCTCCCACAGTTCCAAAGACTGGCAGATTGGTTGGTCAGGTTTAACAGACTCTAAATTAATAGTAAATTGTTGTTAATGTCTGTGAGTCTGTCGTGTGAAAGACTGGTGACCTGTCCAAGGGGCCTTGTCTCATGCCGGCTGTCAGCTGGGATTTGCTCCAGCCCCCGTGAGACTATAAACCAGATCCTAAACAATGAGCGATGATGGATGGATCCACAGATTTATCAGTTAGTCAATCGACAGTGTTAATAAACTTTATTTAAATAACTCAATGAGTAAAATAGAAAATTTTTGGTTCCAGCTTCTCTAATTTGATGATTTACTCGGCTTCTCTGCTTTATATCATTTGACTGCTGTTCAGACACAACTAGAAATCTACAGATTTTGACCTTGGACCTGTTAAAATTGCTGCGTCAATATAGTTTGTTCTTACATTCAATTTTCTATAAATAAATATTGACATTGAGTTATTCCTGGTAACAGCAGTGCTGATGTGTGTTCCTATATCTCTCCACAGGGCAGTAAAAATGAAAGCGTCACGGAACAAGTCTGTTGATAAAGTTTTAAAATCGACGTCACAGCCGGAGCAAACAACCACGCTGAGATAAAACTGTGACAGATCAAATGAACAGAATGATAAGCACCATGATAACACACGCTCTGTCTGCCTGTGTGTAAACAAGCTGAGGCCTGCAGGGATCCGACAGACCCAGTGTGTCCCTGCCATGTTTCCTCTCCACGGTCGGGACTCCGAGTGGCCGTCGGCCGACCAGTGAGCTGATTTGCACATTTATCATGGCTCTCACTGTCTGGCAAGAAGGCAGCCATGAAGAATCAGGGTTAGGGAAGTTATATGTCCTTTGGCATCCACATTATAGTGAAAGTCCCCTGCCTACACACCGGGTTGTGTTTCCAGTCACACAACAGGACTGTTATCTTTCCTGCCGTTCCCCAATCCAACACACTCACTACTGAAACTACTGAAGCAACAGCTCTGGAGGAAAAGCGCTTTGTTTGCAGTCTGTCCCAGGGTCAGATAAAAAAATGATCAACACAGATTACACCCCTGTGCATTCAGAACAGTATAAGGACACGTTTAAGAGCTGGGTGTCGGGGGGAGTTTGGGCGTTGGGCTCTTCAGCGTCCGTCAAAAGGGGAAAAACTTGAATTTCAGCTTCTTCCCATTCTTCTGTATCTTAGTGACAGTGTCCACATGAAAACATGAGAAAATGTTTCCACATGACGTCATCGAACATCTGCTCGCTCACCGGAGAAGAACCAGTGAAGAGACGAAGTCAACAGAACCAGAGAGAGACGAGAGGGACCGGACGGAAAAGGGCTGAAGGCAGCACTGGATCATCTCCACACATGTTTTGAGACTCACGGTATTAAACGATGATCTGATTCAGTTTTTTCCATCCAGAAAATTGAATTAAGCCTGAAAGGACATCTGACAAACTTAGGATCTATGTAATAATCAGACCTGATGCATCAGATCTATTCCGTCATAATTGTTCATTTCATAAACAGCTCAATTAATCAATTTTTAACGAACTTCTAAATTAGCCAACTACTATTTCCATGTTCGATTAATCAATTCAAGTGTTTTTTTTCATGAAATTCTTTGAATTATTGAATTCAATGTGAAAAGAACAACATTCTGCAGAGTAAAAAACCAAACTTTCAAATAACAATAAGCATAAAACTGGACACTATCTTTAAAATCGATTCCTTCCACAGGACTGACTGTTGTGGTTCAAAAATATGAATTCCTGATGCATGCCTTTGACTCGCACCCTAAATACACAGGAAAAATAACCACATGTTATGATATTGAAGTTATTACAGTTATTGTGGTAACTGCCCTCTGTGATAATAACCAGTGCAGGGTTTGCCGCAGTCTTAACCATAATATTACATCACTTTTATTATCAGGCATAAAATCTATCTTCTTAAATAAGATGGATGAAAAATGGTTGTAGTTGACAAATGGTCTGTTTCAGTGATATCACAGATTATCATCATAATACATAAACACATACTGAGATCGGATGCATATAGAAGATGAACAGATATCCCTATTATTTCTTTAAAGAATTACCTTTTTCCATCTGACCCCAAAACCCTCTCAGTAGATTTTGTGTGATCCTAGTTAGAGTCAGACAAACAGGAAGTCAAATATAATCTTGTTTGTGGAGGTATGATGAAAATCACGGGTCGTGACTAAGAAGCTCCAGGACGGTTACCAAACAGACCTTGTGGTGAGACTGTTTTTGTCGGCTGCTCCAATCAAACTAAGACCACTCGATCTCAGACAGGGATCAGCCTGTGACGTGTCCCCCATCTCCACCCGGAGCCAGGGAGTGCCTGATCCCCGGAGAGGCAGAGGGTTGCATGTCACAGGGAAACTGGACAAGCTGAGGCGAACCTCCGCTGAGAGGCCGCCTCGCTGGCATTTAGAAAAAAAAACCGACTACTCATAACTCACTGAAAGCCCCTCGGAGGGGAAGACTTATGTTAACATGGCGGGTTCTTACAGTGAACCGCCACAATAACTCACCTTCACGCCCACACACTCCGCTGTCTAATGACAGATGGATGGGGAGGGTTTCACATTTTATCCCAATAAAGTCTTTCTTGTCGTCTCCCTCTCCTCTGTGCCTCCACTTGTCCATCCCTCTTTCTTTCCGGACATGTTCCTTCACATGTGCAATAATAGAAGTGAACAGAACAGGAGGACGGGGAACATTCTCCCTCGGTTCCATAATGTTTGGCTCACAGTCGTCCAACATCTCTGACATTCAATATGCATTTGAAATCCACTGGTAAAATATTGATCCATTCACAGATCTGCATGACGCTCCGACCACAACTATTAATCACTGCAGTGCTGCGACTCCAGCACAAATATTAATGTAATAAACTGCATTGATAAGTCGAGGAGGGTTTGAATCAACACTGTCATTAGCAGGTCACTTACAAGCCGACATTTATGATTTATAGCTTCTACAAAGGAGTTGATATGGGACTTTAGAGTTTCTGGTGATAAAAATCAACAAGGGGGTTCCACAGTTTATGGAAATAGTTCATATGCTGTTTTATACATCTGACAACCAGTGAATAGAAAGCTAGGAATAATATTATTCATATTAAAGATAGAAAAGATACTAATGCAGCATACACAACATGCAGCTTCGTGCCGAACGTGTCCCCATCCTCCAGCAGCCGGGCCCTTCCAGTCGAGTCGAGGAGCCTGGCACCGAAGCTTCCTGTGTTTCTGTTCGAGGCCGAGAGGCCGAGTCGCCTTCCCCATCAATCAACCGCCAAAAGCAAACAACAATATGAAGGGGCCTCCTGGCACAACGGAGGAAACAGGTCTGCTTTCTCTAAACATTCCTCCAGGAGACGAGGAGGCTTGATAAGAAAGAGAAAGAAAGAAGGAAAACCCTCTCCGCCCTGACTGCTGACACACAGACACACACACGGACACACACACACACAGGGCGCATACTTTACATAGTGTTCACATGAATGTCCAGTCATATGGAAACAAACTGCCGTTTCACTGGTGTCTTTTAACCGATCTAAGTGAATGTAAATCAAAGCTAACCCTGTTTCCCGCGGCGTCTACATTTTGACCTCACTTTACCGTGAAGCTGAAATTCCTTTTCAGAATCTGAAAGCTGCCTTTTTATTAGCTGACACAGTAAATTTGGAGATTTACGTTGCTCAGTTTCTAGGAACCATCGAGGGATATTCTTTTGCCAGTAGTAAAAACACCAGTAGTTTTATTTTTTTTGTCATCCACGTAAATTCCTGTACAGATGACATGTCCACCCTTGTCTGTGTGATGGATTTCCTGGAAGTAGCACATGCCGACGCACAAACTATTTCATTTCTTACCTGACAAATTTAATTTATGACTCTAATACTTACAAGTTATTGTTTCTCAGTAACAATTCACTGTGTTTGACGTAAAGTAAAGACCTGAGTTTACACAACTAGTCGTAAAATGTTATTAAATTTGATAATGAAATTAGCTTTTAAATCAGTTAACTTATCGCCTGGGAAAACCATAAGCGAGCTCGTGCTTATTCGTGTTCACAGATGGGTTTGTATATTAACATGGTAAAAAAAAATGATGCATTAAATGGATGAAGGACGGGGAACAAGGCACCTGAGAAAACAGAGGAGCCCACTTATAAATGTAAACCTGCTTGCCAAACTAAAGAGACATGTCAAGATTCGGACTATGAATATCTCTCTCAGTATATTTCATGACTTGGCTCTCTATGAAAAAGGTAATTATACCAGGACTCGAGCTTGATTGCATGGAGTCATTTAAAAGATTACTCGTCATTAAATCCTTCACTGTAATATCCCCCCTTGTTTTAGGGGTATTAGACGAGGGTCTGCAGAAAGATCTCATCTGAAGGTGCTGGCACCAGGAACAAGAGGAGAAGCGAGGATGAAGCTGAAGGATTCTTGAGCGAACACCAACAAATCAAAGTGATCTCAAGTGTCTGGAAAGTAAAACCCTGATTTGATGCACAATTCTGATCAGATGGAAAAACGCTACTTTGAGCTGTAGTACAAAAAAATAACCCATAAAGACCTGATTTCATTTCTGAGCAGATGAATGGGGATTGTGTATAAGGTACGAGCTGGTGGGCTTTCCGCTGCCTCACAGCTCTGAGCTGCCACGGCCTCAGAGCCATAAACTGTAAAGGAGGCCTCTGTTGGTTTTAACTGTAACGTTAGTCTCTGGATAGGCTCCCGGGTTCTCTCTTTAAACACCGTCCTCTGCACCGATGACAGCTCGCTCTCATACGAGCCACACGAACCTGTGAAGTGAACATCACGAGTCAAACGAGACGCCCTTGAAAAGAGCTTTTTACTGGGCCCCTCATTGGACGCTATTAATTTAGCTAAAAGCCCGAGTGTGTGGCCTGATGCTCTGGCAGGGCTATAGGTTATTTATGTTGCTAATGTATTGCAGGTTCCCAGTGTTTGCCAACATCGAGTCCAGAGGACAAAGGGAATGAATGAAGAGCTGCTCTGCAGAGCGCTCGGTGAACGTCAAAGAATCACATCACTTCAATTACTTTCTGTGCCATGTATTGATTTAAGCTATATGCTGCATATGCAAAGTCTTTACTGACAATAACATTGAGAAAATGACTCGTAACACAATGTATAGTCATGCCCTTGAGTCAACAGCCAAGTTTTCTCTTTATCTATCTATCCATCTATCTATCTATCTATCTATCTATCTATCTATCTATCTATCTATCTATCTATCTATCTATCTATCTATCTATCTATCTATCTATCTATCTATCTATCTATCTATCTATCTATCTATCCATCTATCTATCTATCTATCTATCTATCTATCTATCTATCTATCTATCTATCTATCTATCTATCTATCTATCTATCTATCTATCTATCTATCTACTCACCCATCCATCCATCCAATCTTCTACTTCCATAACAGAAATCTTTAGGACAGACATGTATGGTATTTTCCACAATCAGTTTTTCGGTATTAGTCATAATAATAATAATAATAATAATAATATTAATAGTGAATAATGTAAAAACTATTGTAAAGAGTCAAACAGAAGCTTAAGTTGTGTCTGCAAAGAACAAACAAGGAAGGATTACAACAGCAAGACAAATCCTGTGGGTGTTTTGTTTATGGTCCAAGGATCACTGTCTTATCCCTAAAAACAAACAAATAACTCATAAAGAAAAAAATAAGGTAAAAAAGTAAGACAAAAAAAAAGAAAAAAAAGAAAAAAATATAAAGAAATAAATAAAAAGAACAAAAAATAGGAGAAAGGACAAAATAGGAAGAAAAAAAAGCAACAATAAAAAAAAAACTCCCACCCACACATGCCCCACCACCTCGCCGCTCCCTCCCACCCCACGCCCGCGCGCGCGCGCTGCGTCGCGCCAACTCGCTCCGCCCGCGCCCTTTCCCCGCGCACTCGCACCATCGCCGCCCCACCACCCCACTCACACTCCCCAACACACCCACACACGCACACACCTCCGTACTCACGCGCACCGCACCACTCGTCTTGCGGCCCTCCTCGCCACCCCTCGCGCACCCACACACACCCCACCACACACCCCCCCCCCACACACACCACACCCCCCCCCACCCCACACACACACCCCACCCCCACCCCACCCCACACCACACACACCCCCCCCACACACACCCCACCACACCACACACCCCACCCCCCCCCACCCCACCCCACACCCCACACCCCACACCCCTCGCCCCACACTCCCCCCACCCGCTCGCACGCACACCACCCCGCCCACCCCACTCACCACACCACACCTCCCCGCACCACGCCTCACGCACCCTCACCTCACCCCCACACACACACCCCCCGTAAAAACTTCTGTGCCTCCCCACCCCAGCACGGCGCCCCTCACGCTTCCCTCTCACTGCGGGGCGCCCTCTCGCGCTCCTCGCTCCCCTACGCCCTCGACGCACTCGTCTCGTCTCGCCACCGCGCGCGCGCCACCCCGCTCACTCCCCGGACTCCCGCGCACTCCCTCTCTCGCCCGCGCGGGCGTCCCCACGTCACGCCTCTCAGACTGCACCGGCACACACGCTCCGCGCGCTCCCCTCGCCCCGGCGCCCGCGCCCGCGCGCGCGCGCCGCGCTGCCGTGCCCACCCTGCTGCACACGCGCGCGAATCTCTCGGACATACCACCTTGCTCTCTCCCTCACTCGCGCGTGTCTCTCGACTCCTCCCCTCGACCCGCGCACAGCCTCGGCTCCGCCTCGTTTTCCTACCCCTCTCGTCTCACTCCACCCCTCACACGCGCCGCGCGCGCGCGCACTCCTCGCTCACCCCACGGCTCCCATCACACTCCGCGCACCACCGCGGGCCCCTACTTCTCAGCACAGCGCGGCCGCACCCCGGTCATCACTCACACTCACCTCTATCCCGCTCGCGCGCCCCTCTCGTCACTCCCCACCTCGCCGCACGCCGCGGCGCGCAGCGCGCCGCACGCGCATCCCCTCTTGCACTCGCGCAGCGCACAGACGCCCGCACGCTCTCACCACCCCTCCCACTCCTCTGCCCACCCATCGGCCGCCCGCCTCTACGCTCCCCAGCGCATCTCAGTCTCTCCTCGTCGACGCCCGCGCCCCGCCGCCACCGCGCGCACCCCCGCGCACGCGCAACGCTCCTCTCCATCACTCTTGTCTCTCTCTCTACCCTCCCCCCTACCCACCCCCTCGCCTCTACCGGCCTCCCGCCACCCCCCACAACTCCCGCCCCCCCCCTCCCCCCCCCTCCATCCCCCCCCACCCCCACTCCCCCCCCCCCCCCCCCCCCCCCCCACACCGCACCACCCGACCCTTCTCCCTCCCCCCCCTCCCCCTTCCACACCCCCTCCGCTCCCCCTCCCGCCGACCACCCCTCACCCTCCCCCCCCCCCGCCCTCCCCCCCCCCCACCCGCCCCCCTCCCCCCCCCCTTCCCCCCCCAGCCCCCGCCAGCCCCCACCCTCACCCGCCCCCTGACCCCCCCCCCCCCCCCTCCCCACCCCCCCCCGCCCCCCTCCCCTCCTCGCCCCCCTCCTCCCCCCACCCCCCCTCCTACACCCAGCCCGTCCCTCCCCCCCCTTTCCCCTCTCCCGCCCACCCCCAACACCCCCCCCCCAACCCCCCCCCCCAACCCCTCCACCCCGCCCACCCCCCCCCCCTCCCCGCTCCACCACGGGCCGGGGGGGGGGGGGGGGGGGGGGGGGGGGATCCGCTCCGGCCATGCCCGCCCGCGCCACCCTAATAGCCTGACGTTGAGCTTCCTTTTCCCAAGGAACCAAACTACATCCTTCTCTAAAGTTTCCTGTAAAACTGTACATCATAACAAACCCGAATCACATCTTTTATTAGTTAAGATGAATACTCCAATGTAATTCTTTTGGGATGAACGTGCAGGGTGGAGCCGGGGTTTTCCCGAAATAAATATGTTGATTTATAGTTTTATTATAATATAGGTATTGACACAGTTATTTAAATCCTGAATTGATAAGCCTAATAATAATTACATAGATGATTAATACCGTCTAATATCATTATGCTACCTCAGTTACAAATCCCTAAACTTTAGGTCCGCTCCTCCACCCCAATGCGATTTCCACTCCCCCAACCCCTCACCATCACCGCCACCCCTGCCCCCGGGTCCGAGTTAGGTTCTCAAACCCCGCTCCTGTTCCATTCCGCCTCGTCCATATGCCCCCCCCCAAGACCCCGCCATTCCAGGGCTCCTCCCCCACCCGCCCCCAGCCCCCCCAACCCCCCTCGTCCACTACACCCCATAGGTCCCTTCGCTCCCTCCTAACCACCCCGCACCCTCCAGCGCCTCGCCCCCCCTCCCACACACCCGCCCCACCCCCATTGAACCCACCCCACCGCCCCCCACCCCCCCCCGCCCCCCTCCCTTAACGCTTTCTCGACACTCCTACCAGACCTCCCCCCGCCACTCCTCCCCCCTCCTCCCCTCCCTACGCCCCACCCCACCCACCAAGCCCCAGCTTATACCCACCAGCTGCGCTCCACCCTCCCCTCTCGCCCTCATCACCCAACCCTACAAATCCCCTCCCACAGCCCCCCCGACACCCCGCCACCACCTCACCGCCACCCCCACCCCTCCCTACGCCTCCCCGGACCGAAACCGTTACTCCCCCTTCCCGCTCCCCTCAGCCCTATTTCCCACCATGCCAGCCTAGCACCCCACCGCATCCCCCTCCCCCCTCCCCCCATTCCCCGCCCCTCTCCAGCCACTTCCCAATTTCCCCCACTCACCCAATCCGCCTCCCGCTCCGCCCGATCTCCCACCCCTCCCCATCCCCCCCCCCCTGCCCACCCCCGCCGTTAGACCCGGAGCACCCCGCGCCCGGAGCCCACCTCCGCCCCCCCCCCTCCCACCATCCCCGCCCACCCTTGTCGCACCACCGATAGTCTCACTCGCTCCGCCACGCCTCCCTACCCACCCCCCTCCTCATACCGCCCCACCCGCCTCGAAAATCCCCCTTTCCCACCCGCCCCACCTCCCTGCCTCCCAATTGCCCTCCCTCCCGGCCACCCAAACTCTCCGCGTCGCCCCATCCTTCCTCTCCCCCCCCAACCGCCGCCCAGTCCCTCACGCCACTCCCCCCCCTCCCCGCTCTCCCCCCCCGACCACTAATCTTATATGCCCCCACTTCTCCCCCCACAAGAACCCTCTTCTCCCAAACCCTCCACGACCACCCTACCCCACTCACGCACGCCAACACATCACCCGACGTCCCACTACCCCACCACCTTTGTTGCCTCACCCCACCTCCGGCGACCTCCCTAACAACGAACACCATCCAACCTCCCTGACCCGTACTATGCCCCGCCTCCTAGCCCCTCCCCCCCGTGACCACCTCCCCAACCCCCGCCCCCCCACCACCACACGCCCCCCCTTACCCCCCCCTCCTTATCCCCCCGGCGGCCCCCTTACCTGGCCCATTCCCAGCCCCTTGCACTTACCCCTCCCACCCGCATACCATCCACACCAAATCCCAACCGACTTGCCCTCTTCCCAATGGTCCTCCCCACCATCACCCAAACGACCCGGTATCAGCTCGCCCTCCACACGACCCTCCCCCATCCCAACTACCCCACCATCTCCACACCCCCCCCCCAGTCTCACCCAACCTTACCCATAACCCGTTCCCTCCCCCCCCCCAGCCCCTGGGCCACCGCCTCCGCCCCGCAACCCTGTTGCCACTCCCCTCACACCACCCGGATTCCCCCCGCAGCTCCCCCCCCCGTCCAGGATCGCCGCCATCCGCCACCGACCCCCTCGCCCACCACCTACACGCTACCCCCCCACCGCCACGTCACTCACTCAACGCCGGTCCCCGCGGATCCGGACCTTCGCCGTCCCCCGCACTGTCCCATCAGCCCACACCCGTCCACCCTCTTCCCCGCACTATCGTCCGCGCACTCCCGGCTCATCCACCCCCCCCTGCCCCTCCACCCTCGAACTAATCCAACCCCCCCCGCCGCCCTTTCAGCCCCCCACACAGTTTACCCTGCTGTCCTCCCCTTCCGCCTTCCCCCCTGTCCCAGGCCCCCTCTCCATATACCCCGCCCCGCCCACGCCCCCTTTTCTCCCCCCCCCAATCCACCAATCTGGCTATCTCCACCACCGCTTCGCGGCCCCCCCCCCATCCTTACGCCTTACCATAACGAAAACCCTCTCACCAGATACCTTACTACCCCCCCACCCGCTCCCTCCGCCCGCTCTTCCACCCCCCAACCGACCCCTCCACAGCCACTCAAACCTTCCGTCTTTCCAACCACCCCCTACGCCTCCTACCCCACCTTCACTCTGTTTCCAGGTCGCTTTGCCGTACCCCCACATTTATCCTCCCCCCCAGCCCACCATCCCCCCCCGTCCCCCCACCCCCTTACTTCCGCACGACCACCCTCCCCCACCCCCCTGTCGCCGCCGCCGCCCCGCCCCAATTCCACCTCTCGACTGTTTCCATACCCCTACCCCCCACCAATTCACCCTCCCACCCCTCTGCACTCCGCCCCCCTCCAACCGCGCCTCCACACCCCCATTCGTCCCCATCGCTCCTATCCGACCCGGCCCGGCCCCTGCCTCCCCCCGCGACTACCCCCCCCCAACGCCCGTCCATCCCATTATCCCCACCAGCAAATCCCCACCCCCTTACTCGTACTCTGTCCCCCCCGACCAGCAGCCCCAATCCCGCCGCACCCGCAGTACGCCCCTTACCCCTACCACGACCACGCAGATCACCTCCCCGCCCCACCACACCACCCCCGACCCCCGCACCCCGCTCCCCCCCCCAGGTCTCCCCCGCCTCCGCCCCCCCTGTACTTTCCGCCGCCTATCCACGTTCCACCCAAACACTCCCCATATCTACCCACCCTCCCCACGGACCCGCTTCGAGACCATTCCTTATCACCACACCAGCCCCACTGGCACACTCTAACTGCAGACTCCCACTCAGACTTCTCACAATTCCCCTATATCCCTCTCACGTCCTCTGCTTATTAGCTCGCCCCACCGAGGCCCCACCCTCCACCCCTGTAACCTCCTACGCTACCTACCCCGCCCCCCTCTCCAACCCCCTCCCCCCTTCCCGTGCGCGCGTCCCAGTCACATCCTCCCCCACCTTACCTCACCCCCCACCACCGCCCCCCACTCAGGAGACCACATACTCCCGCCCCCAGCACCCCCCCTCTTAACCCCCCCCCTCCACACCACCTCCACCCACGCAACGCCCCCACCCCCCCCGTACGCCTCTCTCTTTACCCACCTACGCCCCCCGTCCTCCGTACCCCCTCACCTAACCGCGCGCGATCCCACTGACCCCACCGCACACGTCACTTCCACTAACCCTCTCCCCGTCAACCTACCCGCTCCCCCCCTCCTACAGCTCCTCAGCCAGCCACCCACCTTCCCTACATTCCACCAGACCCACCTCTTTTTCTCCGCGCGTCCACTCCCTCCCGATCTCCCACCTCGCCATTGATCCTGCCAGTTTGCCGATCTCCACGCTCCGACCGCACCCTACCCTCCCACACCCACAACGCGTCCCCTCACCCTCCACCAATACTCATCTCGCGCCACTCTCCCAACACCCAGAAAGCTCCATCCCCTCATACACGCCTCCATCATCCCTCACCCTCCACCTCCTGACTCACCTCCACCCACCAGCGACCTCTCCTCGCCCTGCACCGACGCGCCCACGCCCTCCACACACAGCCCACCCGCCCACGCCCCACACTTCTCGCTCCGACCGCCATCTTCACGACGGCCGTTTACACTCCACCACCACCTGCCTCGCAATCTCCCACTCCGCTCCCCCCGCCCACTACTACCCCCCCCACCCCTCCCCCCCACACCCACCCCTCTCCCCCCCCACACACACACCCTCCTCCACACCCTCACACTCCGCACCCACTCCCCCACCACACCCTCCTCACACCCCCACACACCCCCCTCCCCTCGCTACGGCCCCTCACCACCCCCCACACCCACACCCCACCCCCTCACCCTCCCCCACCCCACACACACACACCCCCCACCCCTCCCCCACCTCACCCCCCCCACCCCACACACACTCACCCCCCCACACACCCACACACCCCCACGCCCACCCCCACACACTCCCCCCACATCCCCCCCACCACACCCCCACCCCCTCTGCACCCCCCCACCCCACGCACCCCCCCGCACCCACACCCACCCGCCCACCCCCCCTCACCCCTCACCCCCCCACCCCCCCGCACCCCCCACCCCCCCACCCCCACCCCCCACACCCCCCCACACACCCCACCCCTCCCCACCCCCCCACCTCACCCCCCACACACCCCCCCACACGCCCCACACACACACGCACACGACACCCCCTCGCTCCCCACCCCCCACGCACACCTCACACACACACACACACCCCACACCTCCACCCCACACCCCACACACACCCCACACCCCACACCCCACACCCCCCCCCCCACCCCACCCCCCCCCCACCACCCCCCCCACCCCCCCCCCACCCCACCCCACCCCACACACACACACCCCACCCCCCACACCCCACCCCCCCACCCCACACACCCCACACACACACACCCCACCCCACCCCCCACCCCACCCCCCCACCCCACACTCCACACACACACACCCCCCCCCACCCCTCCCCCACACCCCACCCCACCCCACCCCCCCCCCACCCCACACACACACCACCCCACCCCACCCCCACACACCCCACACCCCACACACCCCACACACACACACCACCCCCCCCCCACCCCACCCACCCCACCACCCCACACCCCACCCCACCCCACACCCCACCCCTCACCACCCCACTCACACACCCACACCCCACCCCTCCCCCCCCACCCCACACACACACACCCCACTCCCCCCCACCCCCCCCCCCCACACACACACTCACCCCCACACTACCCCCCTACACCCACACCACCCCCACTCCCCCACCCCCCACCTCACCTCACACCCCCCACTCCCCACACCCCCACTCCCCCACGCACCCCCCTCACCCCCCACCCCCCCCACCTCGCTCCCCCCCCACCCACCCCACCCCACCCCCTCACACACCACCACCCCCGCACCCCCTCCCACACCCTCACACCCACCCCCCACCACACACACTCACCCCCCCATCACACCTCCACACCCCCCCCACCCCCCACTCACCCTCACGCTCACACATCCCCCACTCATCACCACCCCGCCCCACCCCCCACCCCCACCCACCCCCCCACACACACACTCCACCCACACCCGCCCTATCCCAACTCACACCCCGACCTCCCCCACGCTCTCACACTCTACACCCGCACCACGCACCACAGACACACCCCCCACCCCACACTCCGCGCCCATCTAGCCCTCACCACACGCTCCATCCACTCCCACACACACCCCCACTCAACTCCTCAGCCAACTCCCCCCCACATCCCGCACCCCTCCCACCACCCCACGCCCACCGCACACCCCAAACCTCCTACCCACCCTTTGCACCGCACCATACCCCCCTCACGCACAACTCCCCTCGACCCCCACCTCACTCCTCACCCAACTATCCCCCACACCTTACCACCCCACCCCGACCCACTCGACGACAACATCGACCGCATCTACACGCTCACCACATCCACACTCCCAACACTCACGCCCACAAGCACCTACCCTCAAACTCCACTCCCCACACCCCACAATCCACCCCACACTGCCCCTACATCACCGCTCCGCATCCAACGTCTAGACAGCACGCGCCCCACCCACCCCGCCCCACCTCCCCACCCAAACGCACCCACTCCCGCCCCACACTCACCACACACAACCCACCGCACTACCACACTACTCATCCCATCAACGACCCCCCTCGCCCCGCTCCGCACCCACGCCACCCCCACAGCTCACCTACCCCCTCACGCACTCACCCACCTCACCACCGCACTCTAACACCACTGCCACCCCCGCGCCCACGCACTCGCACCTCATAAGCACCCCCAACGCGCCTCCTCCACCACACCACCTCCACCCGACACCACTCTGCCACCCACTCTACCCACCACCACTGAATCGCCACCCTACCGACAACACGCTCCGTCACCCTCAAACACCTCCACTACACCCCGCGACCCCTCACACCCTCCCCACTCCCAGCCCACTCCCCATCACCCTCACTCTCCACACGCAACTCCTCCACCACCCCCACATCTCCCAACGCCCACAGCTCCTCCCCACACCCCCTCCACTCACTACGCCCCACATCCACACTCCCCACCTCCAGCCCACCCCTCACACCCTCGCGCACCCCCCCCACCCCCCCACCCCCACCCCCGCCTCCACCCCCACCGACCCCCAACTCAGCCATCACCCCCACCCCCTCACACCCCCACACGCACTCACTCACGCCCCACCCCACTACCCACTCCACACCCCCACCTCCCCACCACCACTCCTCATCACGCTCGCACACACAACCCACCTCACACCCTCCTCAGCCAGCCACCCCTCCCCCTCACCCCCTCCCCACACCCCTCGCCCACACCCCCCACGCACCCACACGCCCCACCCCCTCCGACCCCTCCCCCACCCCACACTCCCCTCCCCCCCACACGCCTCCCCCACACTCTCCCTCCCACCCACCCTCCCCCTCGCACCCCTCCCTCTACCCCCCCTCACCCCACACACACTCCCACACCCCTCCCCACCCCCGCTCCACCCCACGCCCCACTCACACCACACTCCCCTCACACACACATCCCCCCCCACCTCCCCACTCTCCCCCCCCTCCCCCCCACCCTCGCACACTCCCCCCCACTCCCCCCCCACACCCCCCCTCCCCCCCCACCCCACCCCCCCCTCACACTCCCCCCCACCCCTCACCTCCCCCCCCCACACCACCCCCCTCTCCCCCCCCCCTCCCCCCCCCCACCCCGCCCCCCCCACCCCCCTCACTCTCCCCCCCCGCTCACTCACCACCCCCCCCCCACCCCCCCCACACTCCCCCCCCACCTCTCACTCCCCCCCCCCACCCCCCTCTCCCCACCCCCCTCACCCCCCCTCACTCCCCACACACCCCACCCCACACACACACACCCCACCCCACACCCCCCACCCCCCCCACCCCCTCACCCCCCCACACCCCCCCCACCCCCCCACACCCCCACTCCACCCCCCCCCACCCCGCTAACCCACCCCCCCCACCCACTCTCCCCCACGCACCCGCAGCCTCACACCCCCACACTCCCACCCCCACCTCACGCCCTCGCCCTCCCCACGCCCCCCACCTCTCCCCCACCCCACCCCTCACCCCCACACACACCTCCCACGCTCCCCCACGCCCCACCCCTCCCCCTCCCACCCCTCTCGCCCACACGCCCCCACCACGCTCCACCCCACACCCCCTCACACACCCCGCTCCCTCCCCCCTCCCGCCCTCCCACACCCCTCCCCACCCCCACTCCCCCACCCCCCCTCTCTCTCTCCCCCCACCCCCCACCCACCCTCCGCACCCACCCCTCCCCCACCCCTCCCACACTCCCCACCCCCCACTCCCACCCTCCCACCCCCCCTCGCACACCCTCCCTCCCCCGACACACCTCCACCCCACCCACACCCGCTACTCCCCGACACTCCCACCACCTCCCCCCAAAACCCCCACTCCCCCACCCGCCCCTCCACTACCCCCCACACACAACCCTCCCCCACGCCCACCCCCCCCACCCCCTCCCCACCACTACCCCACCCCCCCCACCCCCCACCCCACCGCGCTCACCACCGCCCCACTCACCCCTGCCAGCGCCTCCTCGCACCCTGCACCCGTCCTTCGCGCCCCCACACTCCCCACGGCTCACGCTGCACAGCCGACGGCCCACTCCGCACCCGCCGGCCCCCGCCACGCAGTCCCCACCCCACTCCCTCTCGCCCGCGCGATCTAGCTCCCACTTACCATCCAACGCCGCCCGCGCTTCCACACTCCTCGCCCCACGCCCGCCCCGCTCCCCATCGCACCTTCCCCACCACGCCTCCCCTTTATACACTCACCCCACGCCCTCGCCCACGACGACACACACACTGCCCCCGACTCGCCACCCCTCAGCACGACACTCCTCGTCCCGACACACAGCCCCACTCCCGCCGCACTCTGCGCCCGCCCCCGCCCCTGTACTCCCTCCCGCGCACACCGCTCCTCCCAACCCACCACGCGCACCCGTCTCACGCCCGCCCCACCCCGCCCCCGCCGCCCACGCACGAGCTCCCCTCATGGGCCGCCCTCTCACTCACCGCACACACCAACCCTCCCACAGCGCTCACCCACTGCCGCGCCCCGCCTCACCTCGCCCACCCAGCCCTCGCCACACCCTCCGCCTCTCCCGCGCTGCGCTCACACCAATCCGCGCACCCACTTCGCACCTCTGCACAGCGCCCTAACCCCACATCCCCGCGTACACCTACTCCTCCTCCCCAGCCGCGCCACGCGCGCGCTACCCACGCCCATTCCTCACGCTCGCACATCCTCACGTGTCACGCCTTTACACGCGACCCGGCCCGCGCACCCCCCATCGCCGATCCCTCTCCTCGTCGCTCTCCCTCGCTCGCCCCAGGACACCAGGCCTTCGACCTTGAGGGGATCCCCAAATGTTTAGGCCTCTATTGCATCGTCCCACACCTCCACCTCACCGTCCCCCCAACCGCTCCTCCGCAACCCCCACCGTCCCACCTCCCCCTCCACCTTCCTCACCCCTCCTCCCCGTGCTCCACGCCTCCACGCGCTCCTCCGACCCGCTCGAAGTATAGCTTACTCGTCACCCCCGTATCTCCATCAGCACCCACTCCCCCCATCCTCTCCATTAACGCCACTCCAACCACGACCTCCGCTCGAATCCCACCCCCCCCCCACCTATACCCCAAAATCCCCCACCGCCTTACCACCCCCACCCTCCACCCCCCGGTCCTCCAGCCACCCCCTTCCCCATTACCCCCCCCCACCCCCCACGCCCCCCCGTTAGACCGTCTTCCCCCCTTAAATCGCTCTCGACCCTCCCCGCCTACATACCCCATACCCCCACCTACTCCACACCCACCCACCCAGCACCAAACCACCTCGCACCCACCGACGCCTTTCCTCCTTACCCCCTGACCCATCCATCCCTAGGTCCCCTATCACACCCTAGTCATACTCGTCCCAACCGTTCCAACAGCTTCCCACAATTTTCACAGCCCATGACCCTCCCATACCCCTACCCCCCGGACCCCCTCCATCCTTCCCCGATCCCTCCAGACCCCCACTCTTCCTGCCCGGCCTTTCCCGTGGCCTCCTTGACGCCCCGCCTTCACCCCCCCCCTACCGCGGACCCCCACCACCCACCCCAACCTCCATCGCTCCTACTAACAGCAAACCTTTCCCTATCTTTTCCGCTACACGCGCTAGCAAGCCCCCCGTCATCAGTCCCCACCCGCACTGCCCCGCTCGACCCCCACCAACCCTCCTCTCCCCCACCTGGGCCCCGCCACCCGTCCCTATCCCGTCCTTCCCTCCCCTCCCCCCTAACACCCACCCGGTTCGCCCACCCCTCACACTCCCAATCCCTCCACACCCACTCCCCATCCACCACACACCCACCTACCCCCACCCCCCCACCATCCCTGCCCACGCCCGAACCCCCCCGCCACTACCCTACACCCCCCCCGTCCTTCCTCATCACAGCGCCCGCTACCCGGCCGCATCCTACTAATCACAATCCCCACCCGCCCGACCTAAGACCCAACCCCTTAAGTCTCCTCCAGCCCCTAATGATCGCACATCCTAGCCCTACCGGCCTGGCCTCTCCCGACCGCAGCCCTCCTCTACCCTACACCGCACGACGCCTTGATGCTGCAGCGGCCCCTCCCCAAGCACTCGCTCTCGACCTAAATCCCGTTCCCCGACCCACCTTCCCCCCCCTACGCCCACCGTGTACCCCCCATCCCAACCCAACCCCCTATTCCCCGTCGACTCTCGAACCGTTCCCCTGCGCTCTCCCCACCTCCCCCCAGTACTATAGTCCCACCCCCCACCCCCGCCCCAGCCGGTCACCCCCCCCTCCTCTGACCGCCGCACCCCTCCACCCCCTTCGCCTAACACCCGCCCCTCTAGCCACCACCCCAATTACAACCCCCCTCCATCCCCCCCTCCCTCCGCTGCACTCTCCCCCCAGGGGTCACTACTTCCCCTGCGCCACAACCTCGCCTCCCACCCCGTCTCCCCCAACACCATACAGACACCACACCTCCCGGCCCTTTAGCGTTCCGCCAGCCTGATTCCTCCTGCACTTCTCTCCACCCCCCCCAATGTGCCGGCCATGAAGGCGCCCCCCGCCATCATGCCCTATCTGCCCTGCCCCCCTCCCCAGCCCTCCCCAGAACCCGAACGCACCCTTCCGACGTTGTATTCCCCACCCCCCCCCCCTGATCCCCATCCCGCACCTCCCGCCCCGCCCTATCGCCACTACCATCCCCTACCAACGGATCCCTTGACTCCGCCCCCCTCGCTTCTTAATCCATCTCCCCCCCCACCCCCTCAGCTTCCCTGTCCCCGCCCCCACCTACTCCCTCCCCCCCCGCCCGCCCCTCTCCCCCTTGCGCCGCCCCTGCCCTCCCGCCAGCCCCCCCCCCCTCGCTTCCTCGACCAGCACCTAACCCCAACCCTTAAAGCTTTGGATCCCCCCCACATCCCCTATACTCAAACACCCTTCCCACCTCAACCCCCACCCGCCCCCTCCTCCCCTACGACCCCCGCACCGTCACTGCATTCCCCCGCAGCCTCCCACCCCACCCCCCTCCTTCCCGACTCCTGTCAGCCTCCCCCACGCCCCCGTCCGCCCCCACCTACCACCCCTCCCCCCCCCCGTCCGCCAGAACTCCGACCGCGACCCCTCCACCGCACCTCCACTCTCGCGCCATGCCCCCACTCCATTCGTCCGCACCGCCCCCAACCACCCCCCCCCACGACTCCCTCCCCGCCCTTACGCCACACCCTGCTCCCCCCCCGCCACTCCTACCCCTACCCCAAGCACCTCATCCTACCGGTGAGACTGCCGACCGCCCCTTTGTCCCCACACCTCCATCAACCTCGTACTGCTACTACACGTTCAAGCCCCCCCCCCTACCCCCCCCATCTCACCCCCTACCAACAGTCACCGCATCTGCCCGACGCCTCCTTTACCCCCTCCAACCTTGATCCCCTCTACCGACACCACGGTCTCCCCCATTCCCCCCGCCTAAAACAATCTCACCCCTTCATCCTCTTCCCCCCCCGGGCCAACCAGACCCCCACCCTTCCTGCTCCCACGCGCCGCCCCCCATTCCCCTCACCCCACCCCCGCGGCGCTGCCTCCCCCCCTCAGCCCTCTGTATCTCCTACCGTGGCCTTCCGCCTCCTACCCTTGCCCTTCACTATCTGCCCCAGGGCCCTCCACCCCACGACCCATCTACCTCCAACCATCCCCGGACACCACTATCCTCCCCTCCCACCCCCCCGCAACCCCCCAGCTCGAACGCCACCCCGCCCGCCCTCCGCTAATCCTCCCCACCCGTCCCCCAACCCCCCCCCCCCTACTACCGCCCTCCACCCCCCCCCGCCCCCCCACCTCTTTCCCCGGACCCAAGCTCCACCCACCCAACCCCATCGTCCAAACCACCCCCAGTAACCTCCCCCGTTCCCGCCCCCCCCCTACCGTCGCACCCTATGCCTATACAAGCCATTCCTATACGCACTTGTTATATAGGGACCGACCCGTCCCAGCCCCCCCACCAGATCGCCGCCCAGCCCCCCCCCCCCCCGCTCTCACCAGACTACCAACCACCCCCACCCCCCCCCCCTCCACTCCCTAAGCCCCCCGTACGCACGCAATCCCCCGCCCCCCCCCGGCCCGCCCCTTCCCACCTACTGCAGACAGTACCCCCTGCCACCCACTCGCCCTACGCTCCCCCCCCCCCTCGCCCCCCCTCGACCTCCCCCCGACCCGCCCCCTCCCACCCCACCCCCCGCCACCCACCACTAGTTCGCCCCCCCACACACCGCCCTCCCCCCCCTCCCGCCCTCCCCCTTTAGGTCTCACCCCCAATTCTTTTAGCGTTCCTCCAGACCCGCCACTCCCCAATGACCCCACCGGAGCCCCCTTCCTCCCAGGCCGCAACCTTATCCTCGGCCGACTCCCACTCCCGCCCCCACTCGTCAATCTCCCGACCCCCTCAACCGCCTTCCTCCACCTAACCCTGCCCATCTCCCCCCGCCCCCTTCTCTAACTCCCTCGCCCCCCCATCCCTCCCCACCACCCCCAAACCCGCTAGACCAACCAGTACAGCACTCCCCCCTTAATTCGCCCACCCCCTACCGCCCCTACCGACCAACCCCAGCCACCACCCTACCATAGATGCCTCCGCCCTCCTCTCCCGGCTCGCGCACACCCTGCCCCCATTGCGCCCCGTCCTAATCCCCCCCCCCACCCCGAACCCTATTTCTCTCACCCTACCAGAATTCCCACCCCTCCCAACCTCAATCCCAACGTCCCCTTCACCCCCCAACCATCCCCTCGGCCCCTCCTTCCGTGAAACACATCCCACCGACGCCCGCTCGTGCTCCTTCCCTCTCTCGCGGCCCAGTCCTCTCACCAGACGTCGCGCACGTCCCTCTCCCGACCCCCATTCCTTCGCCTTGCAGCCCCGCCCCACTCCTGCATCCTCCCTACACACCCACCGCGCCACTGACATCCCCCCCGTCCTTGTCCGCGCTATAGGCCCTCCGCTCCAAGTTCCCGGATTCCCGCCAACCCCACGCCGTCCCCCATCCCCTCAGAACAATTGCCCCCCTCCCCCCGTCCATCCTACCCCAGCCTCCCCCCCCCGCTCCCCTACTAATTCGATCATCCTCCCTCGTCTGCATTGGGCCACCCGCTGCACCCCCCCCTACATCCGGCGACCACCCCTCCCCTACACCGGTGCCACCCTCCGCTTCCCGCCCCCTATCGCCACCTCCCCCTGGTGCCAGCAATGCCCATCTCCCTCCTCGCTCTCCCGAGAGCGACCCTCCGTCTTACCCCCCCCACCTCCCGTCCTCCCACAGACCCACAAAGTATCTTTCCCTATAGCCCTGCCCCATTCTCACCACCCCCCCCAATCCACAGGCCTCCTCCTTACCACCGCCTCCGCCCATCCCCCATCTCCCTCGCAACTCCCCCTCACCCACTACCTGCCCCACTAACGCCACCCCCCCTACCCATCCCCCCACCCGCGCCCTCCCTGCCCCCTACCCCTCACCGCTCTCTCACCTCCCCTCCCCCCCTATCTCCTAGGCCGACATCCCCCTCGCACCGCGCCCCACTCACGGCGTCGCCACTGTTGTCTCCTGCCAAAGCACACGCCCACCCGTCTGTACAAACCTCTCCCATCCGCCCACCTCCCCCGCCCCCCGACCCCGCCTCCGACCTCTCTTGCATCGCCCCCCCGCCCCCCCCCCCCCCCCACCTCCTGCACTCCGTCCCCGCTCCCCCTCCTTCCCCCCACCCCCCTCCTGCATGCTAATCCCCCCCAGGCCCTCGCCCCAGACCCCCTCGGCCGCCCCCCCACCCCATTTGACTTCCCGTCCACCCCCCGATCCCACCGTCGCTCCCCTGACTAGCCCCACTTGCCCTGCCATACCCGCGCCCCACACCCTCCCGCCTTCACCCGCCACCAGACATTGCTGTGCCACCCCCACCCTATACCACGTCCCACCCCCCCCGCCGCCTCGTCGCCCCTCCCCTCTCCCCACTGCTCTCCACCCTCCTGACCGCGCGCTGCTCCGACCCTGGTTGCCCAACCCCCGTGAACCTCCGCCACCCTCCCCCTACCCTACACCCCGCTCCAGCTAACACCTGCCCTCCACAACCTTCGTCCCCAACCTTCCACTCCTCACACCTCTTGCCATCCCGCCTTTCCCCGAGCTCGCCTCCTAATATTGCTCCAACGACGTCCGCCCCACCCCTTAGTCCCCACCCCAGCTCCCTCCCCCCTCTTTACTATCTACCCCCTCACCCCCCCCCTATCACCCCTCTCTCACCGCCCCCACTCCAATCCCCACCAATCCACCCCCCTGCCCCTCCCAACACTTACACCACCCTTGATCTCCCACTCTTCCCCCACCCCCATTTTCCCCATTCGCATTACCCCAAGCGCCCTCCTCTACCCCCCCCCCCTTTCACTCCGACCAAAACCAATCCCCGCCACACTCCCTACCGCCGCCCCGGCCCCCCGACCCCACCCCACCCCTCCCGCTCGCCTCTCCCCGGCCGCAACCAGCCCCCATCCTCCTCCATTCCCTATCCAAATCCACCCCCCATAACACTTCCCTCAGCCCCCTATCCGACCTCACATCCCAACTCCCCCCCAGTCGTCCCCCCTGACTCAGTCCCCGCCCACAGTTTTTCCATCTTCCCCACCCACCCCCTCCCCAACTCTCCATTAACCCCCCCTCCGCTTCTCTCGGAATCCTCCTGCCTCGTTCACCGTCCTAGCGCCTCCTCTATTGTTGCCTCACCCCCCTTCGTAACACACCACTCCAATCCACAATGCCACCCCCCTCTATGCCCCGTGCACCTCAGGCATTACCTTGTACGCTAGCCGCTCGCCTCCTCCCCAACTCACCCACATCCACCTTCCTCCGCTCCCTCCAACCCAATCCACCGCCATACCTACGACATATCCCCCACAAACCACCAAAGGCTCCCCCCCCAACCCCCCATAATCCCCTCATTCGACCCAACCCAAACCGTTCCCCCCTCATGTCCCTTCCCCACCCCCCCTAAACAGCCCCAATCCCCACGCCGCCCGCCCCTCCACTCATTCCGTCGCGTTCCACCCTAAACACGAAACACAACACGCTCCCCCGCCCTCCGCTTCACCTTCCTCTCTAACCATCTAAAAGACCTCCCAATCTTCCGACCAACCTACCACCCCCGGATCCCCCCCCTCACCCATCACGTCCCTCCACCAACCCCCCTACTCACCCCACCCCCCTCCCACCCCCACCCCCCTTACATCACCCCCCTTCCACGCCCTACCCTCCCGCCATCCAACCAGCGCCTCAGTCCCCTCCCCCATACCTTCCCTCCCTCCCCCCCTCCCCCCCCCCCCCAACTCTCGTCATACCGCCCGGCCCGCCCCTCTCCGCCGCGCCCCACCTGCTCGTTGCTCATCCCAACCGTCCCACCCCCTCCTAGCCCTCCCCCCGGGCAGATTTCCTCGACAATCACGCCCCCGCCCCCCAACCGCCTTCCTCCTAAAGCCTACCCCCCTGCCAGCACCCCCTTCCTCGTTCCTCGCGCCCCACCGCCGGAGCCCCCCTGTCCCCCTCAGCGCTTCCACACCACCATCTACGCCTTCCCTCCACCTCCCATCCCTGCCCTCCCGATCTCGCCCCGCCCCGACCCGCATACCAGTTCCGCCTCCTTCCTCCTAGCCACCTCTCCCACCCGGCCTAGCGCCACAGCCCACCCCAACCCACCGCCGTCCAACCCCACAACCATCACCCTGACCACCTAGGCCACCTTGTCACGCGCGCCCATGCCCACCCCCGCCTACCGTCTCCCTCGCCTACCACCGGTTCAATCCAGAAATGCTCTCCACGCTCTGATCACTTCTCGCCACCATTCCGCACCCAATTAAATACCCCCCTCTCCTCACCACACCCTCACTCTCTCTCCCCCCACTCCCTCCCCCCCCTACACCTCCACCCTCTATACCTTCGCTGCCCCCTTCGTCCCCACTCACCCATAAGTGGCTTGCCCTCCTCCAACAGACCACGAAAGCATTCCTTCCCCCTTCTCCCCTCCCTCCATCTAGTGTCCTCCTCGCGCACGTCCGCCCCACCCCCCATCATTTATTGGCCCGCCACCACACCCTTTCCCTCGCAAATCGGTCCCGCCTTATTCTTGCCCACCATCACTCCCCAACCTCACCCACCGTCCTGCCCGATCCGCTGAGGCGACACCACCCCGTACCCGACACCCCCAGCACCTCGCTAACCCCCACCCCCCACCCAGTACCTTACCCTCTCTCCCCCCCATACCACTCACCACCCCCCTCCCTATTTCCCTCCTCCCACCCCCCCCCCGCCCAGTCACCCGTTTTGTCCCGCCACTGCCCCTCACCGGATCTCCCCCCTGCGGCCTCCCCACCGCCATCCCTCCCACCCACCCTCCCCACCCCCATACACCTCCCCTCTCGATCCCCCCACACGTCCATCTCAGTCATACCGACACTTCCCCCGTACTCCTCCGCCCCCTGACACCGCAGCGCCATCCCCTGCGCTTCGACCCCCCCATCCCACTACATACCGCCGTCCCCTCTTTCCACCTCTTCGGCCCATCCACTGTCCCCTTCCCCCGTCCCCTTCCGGCCTCGGGCCTCCTTCCCCCTACCCCCCCCCCCCGTACCCTCCTGCCCCGGCCCTGCCCCCAACCTGACCCTCCTCCTCCCCCTCCCCCGCCATTCCCCACACTCCCAGCCCCCCCTCGCCCGCCCCCCACCAACCACCCTCCACGCCCTCCGCGCCCCCTCCATCCCCCTGTCCCACGGCTGTCCTCCCCCCACCCACCCTTCCCCCTTCTGTTCCCAACCCCCCCCCAGTGCCCTATCTCCCTCTCTCCACTCCCCCCTTCCCCAACCCCCCCCTTGAAGTCCCCTTCTCCACTGCTTTGCCCACCCACACGTTTCCCCCCACCCCCTCCCCCCCCACCCCGTGGCCCTCCCCGCTTAACCCCCGCTCTTCTCCCCTCCCGCACCCTAATAGCATCCCACCTATTGGGTTCCTAACCTCTCCACCGCGCGGTCCCCACCCCTCTCCGTCCGCCCAATACTCCCCGACACTTTTCCGCACCTCCCTCCCACCCCCTGACCCCCCCGTCCGCCCCCCCCCTGCCCCCCCTCCAACCCCCCATTCCCAGACCTCCCCCTTTCCCACCGCTTCCCCCCCAACGCGGCAAACCGCAACGTTCCGCTCTTCCGCCGCTTCCCCCCCCCCTAAACCCCCCCCCACCACATGCTATATCCCCCTTGCAGCGGGCCCTCCCCGCTCACCTGCCCAAACCATAACCCCCCTCTCTAGTCCACCAGGTCCCCCCCACCTACCTGACTCTCCGCAACCCCCCACCCACCACCGCCTACCCCGCTTCCCATCGCCCCCGCCTCCTGCGATAGCCCCCGCCCCGCACCCTCACTGCAGCGCCCCCTCCCTTCGCTTCCCGTATACAACCCACTTCGCCCTCCCCCTCCCACCACCCCCCCCACCTCACCTCACCATCCTTACCACAACTTCACCCGTCCATAGCCCCAGCCCACCTCACCCTCGCGATCCCCCCGAACCCCCCCCCGAGTATGCCGCCCTGCCGTTCCTAACTCCCCCCTCCTCGTTGCTCCCCCCGGCGCCGGCCTCTCCACGTCGCCCCCACCCCAGCACTTACCCAATAAACTACGCAGTTCCCAAGTCTCTTGCACAGAACCCCGACACTTGGATTCCATCCTCCTACACCTCACGCCTCCTCCCCGAGGCTCTGCCAGCACCCCCGCCTCATCACACCCCCCACCCCCCTCCCCTCCCCCCACCACACCCCGCACCCACCCTACCCCCTCCACCCCCCACTCCCCCCGCACCCACCTTCACTCACACACTCCCCCACCTCCCCCACCCCACTCACCACCCCACACCCTCCCACACACTCCCCACCCACGCACCCCACCCAACACACACACCCCACCCCACGCACCTCACCTCTCCACTCCCTCCCCGCGCAACACTCCCCCCCCCACACCACTCACCCCACACCCCCCCGCCCCTCCCCCCCGCCTCCCCCCACCCCCACCCACACCCCCACACCCCCCTACACCCCCACCCCCCTCACTCGCACCACTCACCTCCCCCACACACACCACACCGCACCCTCACTCACGCACGCCCCCATCCACCCGTCACGCCCCCACCCACTCAAACTCCCCCACACTCACACCCCCCCCCCCCCCCACACCCCACACACACCCCACACCCCACACACACACACCCCACCCACCCCCGCCCACGCCCCACTCGCCTACCCCACCCCCTACTATAACCCCAACCACCCCACGCTCACTCCTCCCCCACCCACCCCCCCTCACCACGCCCCATCACCACCCACCGCCCCCCACCCCCTCACCCCGCCACTACGCACACTGCGCCACCCCACCCCCTCCCCCCACCCATCACTCTCCCACCCACCCACCACTACCCCACGCCCCCACCCGCACGCCCTGACGCCAACACACACACACACATCGCCCCCCCACCCACCCTCCCCCCACCCCACACCTAACACGCGCCCCATCACCCCCCCTCGCCCCACGCCCTCCCCACCACCCTCCCACCCACACACACCCACACCCCCCTACCCCGCCCCTCACCCCACCGCCGACCCCCGCCCCCAGCCCCCCCCTCCCACCTCCTCACTCCCCCCACCCAACTACACGCCCGCACACCCCCCTCACACACACACCCCGCCACGCCTACAGTCCCGACCCCCCCACCTACCCCCTCACCCGCGCACACCTCCCCGCCCCACGCCCACTCCCCCTCCCACCCCACCGCCCACTCCCCACCGCCCATCTCACCCCCAAAAGCCCGCTCCTCCCACCCCACCCCATCCACCCCCTCTTTTCCGCCGTCCACTCAAGCCTCCCCTCCCACCCCCCACCTAACCCCCCCCCCCCCCACCTTACTGTCCCCGGCCAAGCTCACCGCCCCCCTCCAACCACCCCACCCCCCCTTCCCGCCCACCTATCCGCCCCCAAGACTCCCCGCCCCAGTACTCGCGCCCGTTACGCATCCCCCTCCCCATTCGCGCCGCCGCCCCGCCCCTACTTCAACCCCCCTCACGCGACCATCACGCCCAACCAACTCTCCCCCAATCCCCCGCGCCTCTGGTATCCCTCTCGATCGCTCCCCTCCCCCCCCCACCCATCTATCACCCCCGCCCATTACTTTCCCCTCCCGCCCAGCCTGACACCCCCATCCAACGCTCTAAGCCCGATTCCCCCCCGCCCGCCGCCTCCAGCCCCCGACCAACCCTCCACCCCGCTCCACCCCCCCCAGGTGCCCGCCTCCTATCCCCTCGGCGCCCGCGCCCCTCGCCTCCCCCCCCCCTCTCCAGCATCCCCACCACACACTCTTGACTGCCCACC
>CM076727.1:19872389-19913703 GCA_038501795.1 Pseudopleuronectes americanus
GTGGGGTGTTAGTGTCGGGTGTGGTGCTGGGGGCACTCGGTGGGGGATGGTTGTGTAATGTCGGGTAAGGCGATTTTTCGAGGGTGAGGTGGTATGTATTGTGCTGGGAGTGTTCTTTTTTGGTGGTGTTTGTTTTGTTATGCTTTTTGTCTGGTATTTGTAGTCTTGGGATTTTTTATGTTGCTGGGTTTTATTATGTGATTGCAGGTGGTTGGTTTTAAGTTTTGGGTTTGGTTTTTGTTTTGTGTGGTGTTTTCTTGGATGAGCGGGTGTGGTAGTTCGGGGTGGGCTGGGTTTAATTATTGTTGTGGGTGTGGTGTTGTTAGGTTAGTGTTTCGGGTGTGTGGTGGCGTGAGGAGCGACGGCGGAGTGGTGGCGTTGCGTTGATGAGTTTGTATCGGGAATGGGCGGGGGCTGGGAGTTGGGGGGAAGTCGGGTGGGGGGGGGGGGATGGCAGGGTGGTGGGGAGGGGCAAGGGTAGCGCGGAGGATGAGGGCGGGGGGTGGTGCGTGGGTGGGGAGGTGAGGGGCACGGCGTTGGGGGGGAGGTAGGGGTGGGGGTGACGATCGGTCGGTGGGGGTGGGAAGTTAGGAAGGGATCGGAGGGGTTGGGGTGGGTGCGGGCGGGGGGCTGGGGCGCGGGGGGGGGAGAGGGAGGAGGGCGGTGAGGGGGGGAGCTGGGCGGATTGGTGGTGGAGAGGTGAATGGGCATGAGGGCCCTCTCACGGTAGCGGTGTACGGTTGGGGGTGTGGTGGGTTGGGGGGGCGTGGGGGGTCGGGTTAGCACTTTGGAGTGGGTTGGAGAGATGGGGGGGAGGGGGGGGGTGGGGGGTTGGAGAGATGGTGGGTGGCCGGAGGGAAAAGTGGAGGGTGCAGGGTGGGGACGGAGTGGTGAAGGCGCATACGTTGTGGTGGGGGGTGGTTGGGGGAGGGCGGGGGGAGGCGGACGGCGGCGGTGGAGCGGAAGGGGGTAGAGTGAGCGGGGATGGGGTGGAGGGGGTAGGGGCATGGAGCTGGGGGGGGGGGGGGGCTGAGGTTGGGGAAGTGGGGGGGAAGGCGGTGGTGTGGTGCAGGGGAGCAGGTGGGGTGGTGGTGGGGGTGGGGGGGTCGGAGGTTTCTGTGGGGGGTATGTGGGCGGTGAGAGTTTTGATTTTTTTGTGTTGTTTCTGGTATTTTTGTTATTTGAGGGCATGTTTGTGTTGTTCTCGTATCTTTGTTGCTTTTAGTTGTCTGATAAGTATTTTTTTGTTGGAGGTTTACGTGGTGTTTTTTATCTTTTTTTTTATATGCCGTGTGTTAGTGAGTTTTAATTGTTGTGAGTTTGTGTTTTGGTATGGTTCGGGAGTTGTTGGTATGTTCACTTTGTGGAGATCTTTATCTAGTGATTAGGGTGGTGTTGATTGGTTTTTTGTTGCGGGTCGAAGTGTTCGGCTTATGAGTGGGGCAGTGCATATTGTTTTAGTTGTATTTTTTCTTGTGGTTTTGTTTTGTCTACCCAATCGTTGGATTGATGTGGTTGTTGGGTATTTTGTCTTTGTTTGTTTATCAGGTTGTGAGTGTGTTGTTTTTGGTGTTAGAGTTTTTTGTTGTGTTTGTTTATCGTTGGGGTGTTTTTTGTTTGTGTGTATGTTAATTATGGAGTTTTTGAGTATTGTGTGTTGTGGTGTCGTTCGGTTGGGTATATGGTATGGGTGTTTGTTGGTTCTATCTGGGTTGGTGTTGGTCCTTTGGGTGGTGTTGGCAGTCGTGTTGAGTGTTGGAGGTGGTGGGGCGGGGGTAGGGTGGGGGGTAGGATAGTTTGGCGTGATGGTTGGTAAGGGATAGGGTGAATAGTTGGCGTTGGGTGGGGAGGGTACGGAGGGGCTGGCAGAAGGGGAGAGTGGGGTCTGGGCATAGGAGTGGTGTGCCGTGGTAGGTGGGGGGTGGGTGGGCGAGGCGGGGGGGGGGCGGTGAGCGAGCGGGGGTGGCAGGGTGTGCAGGAATGGGGGGCGGGAGGGTCGAGGGTGCGTGCGCGGGAATGTTGTTGTTTATAGGTTGGGGGGTTGTTAGTGTTGTGTTTGTGGGTGGGTAAGTGAGGGTGGTGCTGTTGTTGCTTGAGGTGTTTGGAGTGATGGGTTGGGGTGGGCTTGGGCCGTTGGGGGGGGGCGTAGTGAGGGGGGTCAGAGCGTAAGACGGTGTGTGCATGGGGTGGGGTTTGGGGTGTGGGGGTGGGGTGGTTGGGGGGGGGAGGGCGATGGTGAGGGGTTGGTTAGGGAAGGGGCTGGTGGGCGGTTTGGCGATTGTGTGGGGGGGGCCCGTGGAAGGGGGGTAGGGGGGGGGGGGGAGGGGTGGGGATAGCCCGGTTGTGGCGGCGGTGGGAGGTAGTAGGTATGGGAGTGTCTGGGGGGGCGTGATGATGGGGAGATTGGGGAGCGGTGAGGGGGAGGTGGGTGGTGGTGGTGGAGATGTGGGGACGTTGGAGGGGGGGGGTGGATGGCGGTCGGGGGGTGGCGCGGGGAGGGGGCAGGGGGCGGCATGATGTTAAGTGGGCGATTTTGGGAGGTGGGGGTGGTGGGTGGGTGTCTGTGGTGATTCGGGTGGGGGGAGGGTTGGGATGGGGGTAGGGGAGGGGAGAGGTGGAGGTGGGGGGAGGTGGGTCTGGATGGCAAGGCTTGGGTGTAGTGGTGGGGCGCTAGGTGATGCGGGGGGAGGGGTGGACGGATGTGCTGGGGCGCGTGGTGTGGGACGTGGGGGTGGTGGGACAATGTTGGGGGGATCGGGTTGTGGGAGTATCTTATGGGGGGGGGTGCCAAGGGGAGTGTGGATTGGGGGGGTCTGGGGCCTGGGGCGAGCAGGGAGGGGTCGTGTAGTAGGTGCGGTTGGGGGGGTGTGCTGTTTTGTTTTGGTAACGTGGGTGAGTTTGCCTTAGAGCTGGTGGTATTTGGGGGGGTTTGTTGGTGGTGGGGGCGGTGTCGAGGGTCTCCGTTATGGGGGGCAGCGGGGCTGGCGGGGTGGTGGTCTTGGCGTAGTGGCGTGGGGAGTTGGGGCGGTGTGAAGGAGGTCGGGGGGGCGGGTCGGACTTGGACGGTGTTAAGGGTGTCTTTAGTGGTGGGGGACTGGTTTGCGGGTAAGGGATCGGTTGGGGTGGGGGTTGTCTGGGGGTTTTGTGGGGGGACAATGTTCTTGGGGGGTTTGGGGATGTGGGTGGGTTGTGGTGGTGGGGGGCTGGAGGTGCTGTTGGGAGGGGGTTGGGGGGTTGAGGGAGGGGGGGACTCGTTCGTGGGAGTGTGTGTGGGGCACGGGGGGGTGTGGTTCGGGTTTTTGGGAGCTTAGGGTTGTAGTGGTGAGGGGCTCGTGTTGGCGTAAGTATGGGTTGTATGAAAGTTGGGTAGTCTTGAGGGGCGGGTGGGTGCATGGAGCGGTGACTTGGTTTTTTGATGTGTGTTTGGCAGCATCCACTATCGTCACCTGCAACTGTCGTCTTAGGTTGAAGGGCTTTGGTTGGTCGGTGCCGCCGTCGGGCGGGGGGGACGTGTGGTGGGCGGATGGGGAGATTTGTTAATTTCGAGTTTTGGTTGTCATGTGTTTGATTTTTTTTGTAATTTGTCGGTGGTCGGTTGTATGTACGTTGTTTTGTTTTTTTTTCTTTTGTAGTTTGTTAGTTGTTTGTTGTGTTTTTGGGCTGGTTGGTTGTTTTTTACTGTGGTGTTTTTTTGTGGTGTTATGTGATTAGTACGGTTTTTGGTTTGTGTGTTTGCTGGGTGTATGTCTGGTTGTGTTGGTGTCTTTAGTGTTGCGTTGATTTGTGGTGTGCGTATGGTAGTGGTAGGCGTGAGTGGGTGGTTGTTGTTATTTTAGTGTGCGGGAGGGATGAGAGGGGTGCGAGGCTCGGAGTGCGTGTTGAGCTGAGACGGAAAGGCGAGCGCATGGTAGTTGCTGGGCTGGGGTAGCGGGTAGTCGTGCGAGTGAGGTGGGGGAGTGTGTGGGGGGGGTGGTGGGGGGGAGTGGGGGGGAGTGGGGGTGGGGGGGTGGAGGAGTGTGTGGGGGTGTGGGAGGGGGGTGGGGGGGTGGGGGGGTGAGTGTGTGTGGGTGTGGAGTGGGGGGGGGGGTAGTGGGGTGGGGGTGTGTGTGGTCGGGGATGGGGGTGGGTGTGTGTTTGGGTGGGTGGGGGGGAGGTGTGTGTGTGGTGGGAGGGTGGGAGTTGGGCGAGTGGGTGTGTGGGTGTGTGGGGTGTGGTGGTTGGGTTGGAGGGTGGGTGGGTGTTGAGGTGTGTCGTGGGTGGGAGGTGTGGGTGTGTGCGTTGGGTGGGAGGGGTGAGTGGGAGTGTGGTGGCTGGGGGTGTCGGGGTGGGTGGGGGTTTTGTGTTGGTGGTGGGTGGGGTTGGGTGTTGGTGTGGGGGGTTGTGGTGTGTGGTGGGTGTGGTGGAAGTGTGTGGGTGCTGTTTGTGGGTTGGGCGGGGGGTGGTTAGTTGGTGAGTGTGTGGGTGTGGTGGTTGGGTGTAGTGTCGGGGGGGTAGGGGGGTGGGGCAGGGGGGGGGGGGCCCACTCAGCTGGTGGCGACGGTGTGTGGGTAGGCGGTCAGCGGGGTCAGTTGGGAGGTTGTCGGGGGTGGTGGGGGCACTGGATTGGGTTTGTTATGGTGAGCAGTGGAGCGTGGGTGGGGGGACACATTTGTAGGTGTGGCGGAAGGGTAGCTTGGAGGAATGTGGAGAGGGGTATGTTGGTTTGGGGAGGGGGGCGTTGGGGGGGGTGGGGGATGGGAGCGGGTCGTGTCGAGGTGCGATGCGGGCGTTAGATATTGGCGGGTGGGGAGGGGGGGGGGGGGGTGTGATTTGGTGAGATGGTTGTTAGTAATGGGCAGGAGGGCTGGGGTAGTGGTTGGCGGGGGGGGTGGGGGGGGGGTATGTGGAGGGGGGGTGCCTCGGGGTTGTTTGGGGATTGCGGTGGGACTGGTGAGTAACAATGGAGTGTGGGGGTGGTGTGGTTTTTTTTGGCTAGGGTCAGTTTGAGCATGCTGTTGTGTAGGTATTGAGGGTGTTTTTTCAGTGAGGAGGTTTGGTTTGGGGGTGTGGGTAGATGTACGGGGGGCGATGGTAGGGAGGGGGGGGGGTGACGAGGTTGGGTGGGGCGAGAGGGGTAGGGAGGGGACGGGAAGCGTGGAAGGGTTAGGGGCGGGGGCGTGGACCGGGAGTGGCGAGGTGCGTGAGAGGGTGGAGATGGGTAAGAGGTGCCCGTGGTGGCGGGGGAGAGGGTGTGTTGCAGTAGCGGTGTGGGATCGGTGGAGCCTACGGGTGGTAGTGGGGGGTGGGTGCGGATGGTGCCTGGGGGTGGGACTCGCGGGGGGGGGGAGGGGTGGTGTGGGGGGGTTGGTGCGCTAGGGATGAGGGTGGGATGGGAAGTGGGGGGAGGGGGGGAAGGGGTTTGGGAGGGAGGGGTATTGCGGTGGGTGGTCGGTTTATCAGGAGGCGTCTATGGGGCTTTGGTGGTGTGTTTATGGTGTTGTTTGTTGTGGTCTTTTTGGTGGACAGGGGTGTGCTTAGTGGCAGGTTAGTGTTAGTTTGGGTGGTGGTTGGGGGTTTGGGGACAAGGGTGGGCATGGTTCGTTTGAGCGGGAGGGTGGGGTTGTGTGTATGGAGGGGGCACGTTGCGGTGGCGGGCGTGGGCGGTTGGGTGTATGGCGGCGGCGGGGAGTTGGTTGGAGGATGGGGGAAGGCCGTGCGTCGGTGGGGGGGAGAGGATGGAGCGCGGAGGGGGGGGGGGGTGGGGGGGTGCGGGGGGGGCCGCTTGAGGTTGGTAGCGGGTTTGGTGGGGGTGGTTGAGGAGCGGGTGTGGTAGACGGGCGTTGGGGGGGTGGGCAGCGCGCGGAGGGGGGGGGGGTTGGGGGTGGCCTTTTGGGGGAGGGCGCTGGGTATGTTGTTGCGGGGGGGGGTGGGTATGGGTTAACTTGGGTGTGTGGGGAGTTGCAAGGGGGGGTGGGGTGGATGGGCTGAGGGGCTGCGGGGGGGCGACCAGGGTTATGGTGTGTGCTTTGGTTGGGCCTTGGTGGGCGTGTGTCTTTAGGTGTTTGTTGTTTGTTGTTTTGGGTTATTTGGAGTAATTTGTGTGATTGTTTGTGTGTAAGGGGTTGCGGAGTTGAATCTTTGTGTGGGGTGTGGGCATGGCTCGGGGGCGAGGGGGGCTTTAGGCGGGAGTGTGTTGCTGGATGTCGGCCCATATTGGGGCTTATGGGGGGTGGAGTAGGGTCGAGGATGTGTTTGGCTTGGCGTGGTAGGCTGTGTGGGTGGTGTGTGTGGGGGTAGGATTGGGGTGATCATGCGTTTTTGGTCGTCTTATTTTAGTTAGATTTGGTTCGTTGTTTGTGATTTTAGTTGGTGATTTTCGGAGGTTTTAAATTCTTCTCAACAATTTCGTATTGTCTAACTCGGACCAAATAACGCATGTATTCGTGGTTAGGGTGTGTTGGTTGTGTTTGTCGTTGCTTGTGGTGGCGGGTGTGTCTTTTGGTTGTAGGGTGTGGTTTGAGGTAGTGGGTGCGTGAGTGAGGGGGCGGGTAGGTGTGGGGATCGGGGGGGGTGGGGAGAGGTTTGGTGCATGTTGGAAGCGTCGGGGGGGGTTTTTTGTGGTTGGGCGTGGGGGTGGGGGTAATAGGTTTTTTATGGTGTTGGGTGGTTGTGCGGTGTTTGGCGGTGTGAAGGCAGCTCGGGCGGGTAGGTGTTCTCTTGGGGGTGGGGGTAATGGGTCTTGGGATGGGGGGGGGGGGTTTGTATGGGTTTTGTCGGATTGTTGTGTGTGAGGTAGGATTGTCGGTGGGTTGTGCGGCGGTGGGGGGTTGTATGTATATAGAATTTGGTTGTTTATGTGGGGTTGACTTTTTTGATGGCGGGTTGTTATTGTCGCGTTTGTGTGGTGGAGATGTCTGGATTTTGGTTTTGGGGGATTGTGTGGCTTCTTTTGTTGTGTATTTCGGGGTTGGTTTGGTTTAGGATTGATGTTGTGGGGTTTACTGTTTAGCGTGGTTGATGTTGGCTGATTACTTTGTATGTCGGGTTATAGGTTTGTGTTAGGTGGTGGTGGGTGGTTGTTTGTATAGCGGGGGGGTCGTGCGGTGGTGTGAAGGTGGGGGGCTGTTGATAGGTTTAGCAGATTGGGGAGCATGGTGTGCGGAGGGGGGGCTGGCGGTTGTGGGGTGATGTGTGTGTGGGTTGATTTTGGTGTTTGGGCTTGGGAGGGTGCTTTGTGTTGTGTGTGTTGTCTGTTGTTGATGTGTTTCTTTTTTTCTGTTTGTTTATGTGTTATGTTGGTGTTTGTTTTTGTTCTGCGTTGTTGGGTAGTTTATTGCTTGTTAGTGTTTGGGTCTTCGACGGTGTGTGTGGTGGTGTTTTTTGCGATGCTTGTGTTAGTGGCTCGGGTGCTTTGTGTTTTGGGGTCGGTGGAGGAGGGTCGGGGAGGAGGATGAGTCATGGGTGGGGGTGTGAGGATAATAGTGTGTCGATGGGGTATTTGGTCGTTTAGTTGGTGGCAGGCGGGTAGGCGGGAAGGGGGGTCGTTAGAGGGGTGGTGGGCAGAGCAGGCGGGGGGGGTGGGTTGGGGGGAGTGTGCGCGTGGAGGGTGGAGGTTAGCTAGAGAATTTTGGTTGTGATGTGTGTGTGGGGTGTGTGTGGGCGTGTGGGGGGGTTACGGTGGTTTGTAGGTGGTTGGGTTGTCGTTTGGCGTTAATGGGAGTGGGGGTGTGTGTGGATTAAAGTGTTGGGTGTGGCGGCTGGGAGGGGTAGTGATTGCTTATTGTTTGTGTGGTGTTTGTGTGGTTCTTTTGCTGCCTTGGTTGGTTGTGCGTTGGCTGTATTTGGCTGTGGTAGGGGAGTGTGCATGGGGCGGTTTGCTAAGTGAGGTTTAGGCGTGGGTAGGTGGTGGGGTGGCATTGGGGGGGGGTGCGGGATCTGTATGGGGCTGGGGGGGTTGGGGGGTGTGCTGGGGGTGAAGTGACCAGGTGGGGGGGTGGGTGGAGGTGGGGATGGTTGTGGTAGGGGGTGGGGGGCTTTGGGGGGCGGGTGGAGGTTAGGTGTAGGGGTTTGGGGAGACAGGGTTGGAGGGCTGTGTGGTGTGTGTTTTTTTGTGCAGCGAAGGGGCATGTTGTTGGTGTTTGGTAGATTGCTGGTTGATGGCTTTGTTGTGTCGGTAGTGGCGGGGAGGTGCGGTTGGCTGGGGTCGCTGGGGGGTGGGTTGGGTTGATGTGTGGGATGGGCTGGTTTGATTGTTGGTGTGAGGTTGTAGGGGGTGCGGGTGCGCATCGGGACTTGTTGAGGGACGTGTGTGCTGTGGCGGGGATGTGTTGTAAAGGCTTGGGTGGTCGTTTTTGATGTGTTTTCTTTGGTTTGGTTTTTTCTTCGTTCTGGGCTCTTTGTTACCTGCTAGTCTGTCGGTTTTTGTGTTGGGCTTCTTTTTTTCGTGGGTATGGTGCGGGTGGAGGGTGGTTCCGGTTGGGGGTGGGGCGGGAGGGTGAGGGGGTGCGTGACGGGTGTGGTGTCAGGAATGGTGGAGCGGAGGGTGGGGAGGGGATGCGGGTAGGGGGGTTGGGGGCGGGGTGGGGGGCGTGGAGGGGGTGGTTGGATGGGAGTTCTGGTGTGGGGTTGGTTGGGGGGTCTGGTTGTGTGGGGGGGGTGATTAGTTGGTGTGGGGTGGAGATAGAGTCGGGGGTGAGGTTTGCGCTCTGGGGGGCAAGAGGGGGGGTAGGTTTTGTGGTGGTGTGGTGCGTTTAGGAGGTCGTTGTGGGGGAAAGGGGGGTGTGACGGGAGGGTTGAGCGGGATGGGGACGGAGGGGAGGGGGGGAGGGGCTTTTGACGTTGGGTGGGTGTGAGGTGGGCGAAGGAGATGGCGCGAGGTGTGGGCCTGTATAGGTGGGGCGCGAAGCGGGGGGCGTGGGGGGTGGTTGTGTCGGGGTTGTCTTTGTTGAGGTGGGTAGGGGGGGGTGGGTCTAGTAGGTAGGGGAGGGTAGGGTGTTGGGCGGGGCGAAGACTTGGGGAGGGGGGTGGTGTGGGGGGGAGGGTTGGTAGGGAGGGTGGGGGTTGAGGGGGGTGGGGGGGGTGGGGGTTGGGGGTTTCGGTTGGGTTTCTTTGGGTAGGGGGGGCGGTTAGGAAGTGGAGTGAGGAGGTAATAGTCTGGGGGTACAGTTGTGTTCGGGTGGGAGGATGGCGTGTTCGGGCGGTGGGTGGTGGCTGGGGATCAATTGTTTGTAGTCTAGGGGGGTAGTGGGTAGGATGTTTAGTTATCTTTCGTGGTCTGTTGGTTAGTTGTGTGTTTGATTCTTGAGCTATTGTAGGTCGGGCTGCGTGTTTTTCCTTGTGTTTTCGGGGTCTGGGGGGTTGAGCGTTGGCCTGGATGGGGTGTGGCGTTGTGTTGGTTTGGGGGGGAGGTATGGGGTGGTGTAGGGTATGGGGTGGGGATGTGGGGGGTATGGCGGGGGGGGGAGTGAGGGTAGGGCCGTGGGTGATTGCGTAGGTTGGTAGGTAGGATAGCGGGCTGGTTTTCGGGGGGGGGGTGGAGGGGCGTGGTGTAGGGGGGGACGGGGGGGGATTGGGATGGGGGAGTTCGGCGGGGGGGCTGACGCGTGGGGCTGGTCGTGTTTTGGCGTGGGGTAAGTGGTGTTATGGGTGTTTCTTGTTGAGGGCGGTGTGGGGTGTGATGTTGGGAAGTTGGCGTCAGTGGTGGGGCGGTAGGTGGGCTGAGGGGCGGCGGTTGGGGTGGCATTGGTGAATGGGGGGAGGAGGGGTTTAGGGGGTTGCGGGTGGGTGGGGGGGGGGACTGAGGGTATGGGGGCGGGATTGATGGGTAGGAGGGGTTTGTTTGTTTGGGGAGGGGTTGATATATGGGGGGTGTGTTGGCTGTGGTGGTGTGGAGGTGTGTCGTTCTTAGGTTTGGGGTGTGTAGGAGGTGGTGGCTCTGTTGTTTTGGTCGTTTTTTGGAGTGTGGTGGAAGGGGGTGTTATTGTCACGTTAATTGTGGTGTTGTTGTGTTGTGTTCTGTGTTAGTAGTTTGGTTGATTGGCTCGGTTCGTGTTGTTGTGGTTGGCGTTTTTGTGCTGTTTACTCGCGGGCGTGGTGTGGGTTGTTGGTTGGTGGGGAGGGTTGGAGGTGATGTTGCGGGAGTGGGGGTTGGGAGGGGAAGCGTGTGCTGGGGGGGTTTTGCAGTGGGTGGGAGGGGGTGGAGTGGGGGGGAGCGGTGCGAGTGTTGGAAGATGGGGATGAAGGCAGGAGGGGGGTGGGAAGGTGCGGGGTGAGGGGGGGTGCGGGGTGGCGCGGGGGTGTGGCCGGGGGGGGGGGGTGGGAGGAGGAGGGGGGCGGGGCGCGGAGTTTGGTGGAGGGTGGGGGGGGGGGTTCGAGCACGATGGTCTGGCTTGCGCGGGCCGCTGGGGGGTGGGGGGGTGGTTGGCAGGGGGGGGAGGAATGGGGGCGGGGGGGTGTTGACGACTCTAGTGTGTTATTGTGTGGGGTTTATTTGCGATCCGGTTTTTTGTTGTGGGTTTGCGGTGGCTGTGGAATGGTTTTGGTATGGTGGGAGGGTTTGGGGGTTATTCTTTATAGGCAGTGGGTTTGATGGTGTAGCTTGGTGGGTGTGTGTTGTGTTTGGGGCTCTCAGGGTTTAGGGTTTACTGGGGTTGCAGTGGTTTTCTGGGGGCTTTTTTGGTTGGTATTCTGGTTGTCTTGGTGTGGTTATCGGTGTGGGATTCGGGTGTGTATGTGTTTTTTTGTCGGGGATGTGGTGGGTTGGGGGTATTTTATGGGGACGGGGGGGTTAGTGGACTGGGGTTATGGGGTGAATGAATGTCGCGGATTATATGGGCTAGGTTTTAGGATTTGTGCGGTTGTTTTTTTTTGTGGGGTTTGTATAGTTGTTGTTGGAATGGGCGATGAGTTTTGGTTTGTGTTATGTTGTTGTATGTGGTCTTTTCGTTTGTTGTAGTTGTTTTGTTGTGTGTTGTTTCTATTCATTGTATTGTGGGGTTCGATAGTTGTTTGTTTTTGGTGTTTTTTTAGGTAGTCTTCTCTTTTCTGTTAACTGTGTGTTTTTAGTCTGGCGTGTTGTATATTTTATTGTTGCGAGTTTTTGTGTTTTGTGTTCTGTTTTTTTTTTTATTTGGTTGTGTGTCTTTGGTTTTGTTCTTGTTGTGTTTGTTTTGTATGCTTTTTCCTCTTTTTTGTTTTGTGGTTTTATCAATTTTTTTTCCTATTGTGTCTAATTGTTTTATTTGTTTGCTTATGTACTTGTGAGTGTGTGTTTTCACTCTTCTTCAATTCGACTTTTCTAACAGGACCAATCACGGTGGCTCCTCCGGAAAAGGTTGATGAGCCAAGACGAGCAAATACAGAAATCAGCAGTTCAGGGTGAGAGGAAAAGAGAGGGATGAGGCCAGAGGAAGGAGAAACAAGAAAAAGCTGACAGAGCAACAGATGAAATAAAGAGAGTGCTAGTATCTGGGTGAGGTCCAGTTTCATGGATCTGACTCAGGCTTTCCCTGAGCCGGGGCAGATCACTGTCCTCCAGGCGGACGCTCCACCAACGCCCCATGTGGCTCACGTGGATCCTCTGACTGAACGCTGGTGATCAGGCAGCACGTGCAGAAGAGTCGTCACTTTGAACCAGAGGATAGGCTCGGAGACACGAGGGTGGGGAAGTTTCGTGTAATCTTTGCAGCTGGATGCACTAAACAGTCCCCCCCCCCTTACTTCCACCAACACTGTCTCCTGCACACACTTGGCCCGGTGGGGACATTCTTTCCAGCAGCTCTTGATTACTCCGTCATGTTAACGGCAGGGCGTTGCTGTTTGTTTGTCTCTGCTGTATCTATGCACATGTTACCAAATAGATGGCAAAGAGCCACTGCTCCTCGTGTCCTCATGCACAGGGACAAGCAGACCTGACCGGGGGGGGTGGGGGTGTGGTGTTTTCATTGAGGATCTCAGATCAGTCTAAATCTTGTTTCGATGTTTTTCATGACGACAATAGACGGAGAACTCTACAACCCTGGTTCCGTCTCACTGCTCCAATCCCCCTCCGGTCTGCTGGTGGCTCTGTTTGCTGGATGTGTTACCAATCACAACTTTATGAGCTAATAATCACACACAGCTTGTTACACTTTGGCCCAGAAAAAGCAACTCATGCAGCTTTAATGTTGTCGTAGTGTTCTCCTGTAAGGCAGCTCTCTCTTGACCCGCTCTATAATGTATTGGACTGCAAACATCAGCCACATGATGATGGGGTAATAACTGAGAATCCTGCTGAAGGTAAAAACAGAAATAAAATCATTCATGGTTGAGTAAGAGCCGTCAAATTAGAGGCCGTATGATTTATCCCGTGCTTGAATTGTTGTTGTGTTCCTCTCCTGAGGAAGATGAGGAGGAGGAGGAGGAGGAGGAGGAGGAGGAGGAGGAGGAGGAGGAGGAGGAGGAGGAGGAGGAGGAGAGAGGAGGAGGAGGAGGCAGAGGAGAGGAGGAGGAGGAGGAGGAGGAGGAGGAGGAGGAGAGGAGCGAGCATGTGTTCTGTCCTGTGACTGTTAATTCAATCAGCTTCAAAGCTGCTGGCTGGAAAACGTGTGTGATAGAACCAGGAGCCGCTTACATGGAAATACAGAAATTACCACGACAAAGACCCGAGGCAGCATTTAGATCATGACACCGCATCCTCTGTGTTCTGTCTCTGTGATATGACTTTGCTTTACTTGTATGTTTTGCCCCTTCTATACTGTAACCCCTGTTCTCACTCTGCAGGGCCAGATGCGACAGGAAGGAAGTTGTTAATGTTGTTACTGGGATTCAACACCACAGCAGCATGTTTGAAACTTCACTTGGGGGGTGATGTAATGCCTCCTGTACATACAGTAAAGCCTCTCTATTAATGAACAGCTAATCTGTGTCTCTGTTGTGAATTATTGATGAGGGAAAGTTAACTCTGTGATTACATTTAAGTCCCAGAATGGCTGATCTTGGCGTAACAGCTGAGCACAAACAAAGTCTTTAAGGAGCCTGTGGATAAAGTTCTGTTTATGTTGTTAAGATAATGCAAAGATTTGAGAGATAAACTAAAACTGGACTTATAAACATTGTCTGCTGCAGAACCTGCATCAGCATCAAACATTAAATCAGCGAACGAGCCTTGACAGCATCTTCTCAATCTGCCATCGTCAGCAATAAACTGAAATCCTTAATATCTGTTCTCTCTGGTGCCAAACCTACACGGAGCTGTAATATCTATATGATCACGGCAAAGCTTGGGCTCTGCAGCAGTGACACAGCATCTAATTCCAGCCTGCGTGATGAAGTGAGGGCCTGTAGCGATGTGTGGTACCCAGAGGAAGTGAGTGGAACCGAGCATGTGGTTAATCACGCCTAATGATCCTTGCAGCTGCTGCAGAAGAAACTGTTTTGAGGACAGAGATTTCCTCGGGCACTTTCTCTCTAATTCCACTGTAAAGGGAGTCGTGGACGATTCAAGGTTAAATATAGTGTATAGATCACAGCCTGGGAAGATGGAACATGTCCCTTCACTATACAGAAGTGAAGTTTGAATACCCAAGATAAAAATGTGCTCGGCCGATTGTGAGTCAGTGTCAATCAGGACGATTAAAAACCAAACTAACCCCGAGAAATAAAGCCCTTGAACAAACCTAAAACCCAAAATGACAGACCATCTAATATAAGCTATTTTAGACACTATTACAGAATCGGCTAATTAGACAGTGAAGAAATCGTGGAGCAACGTTGACCTGAGCAGAGAATGATGTCACATTCCATCTGTGTTTTGATCTGTCCCTGTCTTTGTTCTGGTGGCCGGTTCAGCCACGTCCTCCCTGTGAAACCATTGGCCCTCTTTATGAACGAGGATTATGGTCATAAGCTATAAATAGACAAATAATGGAGAAGGTGGGTGCGGCCCTGGAGGGAAAGGTCAAGGGTCAGGACAACAGAGCAAGGAGAGACTCTGCCCCGGCCTTCGTACTACCAACCCCTGACTGCCACGGTTCAAATACATCCCAGCTGTGTTCAGCAGGTGAGGCCTCTCTCAAAAACACACTTCACATGTGTGGATACAGCTGTTTGGACGTGTCAACTACTTGGAGGCAATAACTAATAAGAGATTGATGCTTCTAGTTGCACAGACGACTTTATATCTGCAGGTGATTGCTCAGAAATGTTAGAAATGTTGGACGAGTGCAGCTACTGACAAGCGCACAGGTCTGGAATCAGTGCGTTAGTGCCTCAGTGGAACGCACAATACATTTACACATTCATTTTTTATATTGTAATGAAGGACAAGGGGCCACGTGCTGAAATCTAACAAGAAGATATGTTACTTGAAATGATCTGCTGGATAAATTCATTCCTTTCAATGTGCTGATTTGGGCTTTTTTCAACATTTTCCCACAACTATAGATGCTTCTTCACTGTGGAGCAGGTTTTACTCAGCACCTCGGCCCAGAACAGGGAAAATGATTTGTCTTAAGACCACAGGGCAACAGCAGGGAGAATGTGATCAGATGTTAGTGTCCCTGATATAAAGGCCACATTATATTGTACAGTATGTTCAGACTGTATGTGAGAACACATCGCTTTCCAACACAAAGGGGAAAATAAACGCACAAAGCAGGAAAAGGCTGCAGTCAAAGATTAGAATGGAGACTCACTATTCAATATACTATGTTGTGTTATAGGGGAACTTTTACCAAATCTACTGATGTTGCATTTTTCTACTGTAGTGGCTGCTCTTACAGCGTATGACTGAAATTAGCGTGAGCAGAGCCTGAGCCCTTAAGTAGTCTGAGGTTTTACCTTTCCTTAATGCTTTCACAGCAGTTCAGCGGGAAAATCCCAGACATCCTGCCTCTTCCCTTTTGGAGGAGGCAGTTCGAGCAGAGAAATATGATGTGACGGTGTCAGGAAACGACAAATGAAAACGGGACGAGAGGTTGATTTAATACAGACTGCTGTCCTCACACAGAGGTGAAAGCTCAAAAGCATTTTTCACATCCAGCTGTGAGAAAACACACCTGAGGGCCGAGGACACATGTGCACGTCCGACCATTTGTTTGCAGTAAGCAGGTTTGAAACGTGGGGCCCGTAGTTCCTCCTGTTCCCAGACAGAGAGTTATAAGTAGTGTGTGCGTGGGAGAAGTTATTATGAAGAGATTCCTGACAGAAGATCAAACTGTGTTCGACTAACATTCATACAAAACAGCTTAATCTGCTTTTTAAGATAAAGTCTCACAGGCCAGTGCCAGTGCCAACACTCATCAGACTTGACCCCGGTGCAGTCACTCCCTTGTTTTTCATCTCGGGCCTCGGAGCAAATTGCTTCCTGCCAAAGCTCTGACATTTCTGGTGGCAGTGTTTGGAAAAGGAAATGCTGCTGTGATCTCTGGAGATCAAAGTTTCACTTTCGTACATAAGTAGGAGGAGCTAAGCTACTTAAACATACCATAACTCAACTTAAGACCTTGACATTCAAATTAAGGATTTTTCAAGGTTAGAGGTGATGGAAATATTTGAAATAACATAAGGAAAACAACTCAACAAAACACAGTATGTAGTTGTATTTTATTTTTGTTTAAATTCAAAAAATGGCATCTAATATCTTTTAAAATGACACAGCTCTCAATTGATTTACAATATGAGCGGAGTCATAGAGACACGAGATGATATTAGAGACAACAGTTGTTGATGTTACACATGAACAAAATCCTCTAAGTAAATGTCCTGTGAAAATGTTTTAACATTTCAAGATAAACTTTGTACCCCACCCTTAAAAAATTTAATTAAATGTTTTTTCAGTCGTTTGGGTGATTTCGTTAATTCAATCTTTCAAATCAAATCCGTGCTTTCAGAGGTTAAAATAGCAAAATGAGGAGAAATGAAACAACAAGATTCCAGCCTGTCCTACCAGGTTAAGCCCACCCCTCATATCCCCCTGGCATTTCCTGTGAGTTAAAGAGGGAGTGGGCAAAGCTGGCAAGCAGCACCCATTTCAATAATGGATACCAGATGAGGCATTAGTACGTACAGTATATAATATAGGTGCATGGGTGTGTGTGTGTGTGTGTGTGTGTGTGTGTGTGTGTGTGTGTGTGTGTGTGTGTGTGTGTCGATACTCCTGTAAATCCTCCTACATGGCAGTTGTACCTTTGCACACACAAAACACACAACTCCCCCAGCAGAAATGTCCACTCCACTTTGTTTTCTCCCTCCCAGATTCTTCTATGTGCTCTTCACCAAATTAATCAAGCGACATCTTCGTCCTGAGGTCTTTTATTTTTAGACACAGGGGCGATCTCCGAGATGCGAGAGTTCGTCCAGTGTAAACACATTCCGGCACAGAGAGCACTTGTTTAGACATTCTTCAGATTTTTATGCAGAAGATAAAAACCTCAAAACTGAACTAACCTCAACATCTGCATGTATATATATATATGAACACACACACACACATAGTTCACGTGCACATCCAGAGGAGTAGCTGACTCCACCTAAACATTATATATCCTCCCAATACGCTTGCATGAGTTTTAAAGGGAAAGTTTACATATGGAAGCATCTGAGAGATAAAAAATGACTCCTACCTTGACTTCACATTTCTTGTGGCAAGCAATTCGGCAAACTGGAGAAAAAGAGAAAGAAACAAAAAAGGAATTAGCTTTATGGTTCATAAAAATCTCCAAAAACATCGAGGGGGCAGAAATCCAAACAGTGTGGTCCCAGTTTAAACCGTGACCCTGAGGAGTTGGCAAGTAGGTATGAAAAAAGCCAAGAGGTCCATATTCGGTACAGAGTGTTTGTTCTGCGGTTGGAAGTCAAATGTGATCTGCTCTCGGTGAACTAACCCTGGCCAGTGTTATCTTTGTGTTCTCAGGACACTGTCACAGGCTGAGGTCATGACTCTGAAACCCACGGAAACATTGCATAAGGAGAACTTTGAGAGGAGAAGACGTTTGTGAGGAGAAGACATTTGTGACATACAGTCAGTTAGTGATGTTACATGGTATGAATGCACACTGTCTCTTTTCTTTACAGAAGAGACGTAAAACCAATTTATCTATTAATGTTTTGATGGATGCTTATTACTGGTCATAATCTGACACTGGGCTAATTGGATTTATGATCCAATGATTACTGTACATTCCAACTTTATGGATGGTGGAAAATAGTGATGCATACGTCTATTCAATGCAGCAACAGAGGAAAACACCAAGTTAGAGATCTGATATGTAAATGTATGTATGTGTGAAGAGAAATTGTTTCTTAATGAAACAGGACAAATAAGAATATGGAGAGCTGCCATAGAGACTAGAATATTAAGGAACATGTCTTTAACATTGGGCATTAGCCTTGGTATGTGCTCTTAAAAATCCCTTCTAGTTCCCTATGGACTGACAAATGAAAATCACAGCCTGACATTTCCATATATTAGCAGGAGGCAGTTCTCTATGTGGCTGAGAGAAATTCATAAAAATCGAGTCGCGCAGGATTAAAGCAGTTGTTCGACTTACAGAGTTTCCACCCAGTTTCCTGCTCTGGTTTCCAGCGCTCGCTGCACACTCCCACTGGGCGAACAAATGAGGGTCAAGAGGGGAGAGCACCTGGACCGTCAGCTCATAAATAGTCAGATCCCGTCACAGGACAGAGAAGGAAAACACGGCTCGACGCTCCGAGGCTCAGGCTTTCCAAATAAAGAGCCGACTGTATGATGCTTGTACTGGAACAGGCTGCACCTCGTGTAATGACTTATAACGTCTCCAGACGCATATTTCAAAGCCGGTGTAATATGAATTGTGATTAGTTGTGAAGACGCTGATATGGAGCTGGGACGTGGCCAGTCCTCACACTGTGTGTGTGTGTCTGTGTTTGTGTGTGTCCTCAGTGTAATGTTTCACGGCCACTATCGAATCCCTGTTATCCTCCGTGCCTCAGATATACAGCAACACTGTGTTCCCTCTGATGGATGGTGTGTCTTAATCCCAGTGGATTCTCCAAACAAAACCATAAGCGCCAGTATGTACCACCATAGATTCACTCTCTGTGTGTAAACGTGTACTTCTACTTCACTTCTGTCTCAACACACGTTTGCTTTTCACTTTTATCCTCTGAACAGCTCCCTGGACAAATATCATCCAATCTTACTTCCACGTTATATGTCCCAGTTTGTGTAAAACATTTTATTTTGAAAACGAGGTTGATTGTTTATACTCAATTATGTCTGATGGACAACTTATACAAATTCATGGGCTCGAATTTCCATTCCCTCTCTTCAGGTCAGAATACTGACACACTCCACATTTAGCTGCGGCTGGTTTGACCACAGAGATGGAAGGACGGCTTGACCTCAGTAACCTATCTCGCACACACACACACACACACACACACACACACACTCTCAATCTCCTACGTCTCACAGATCTCCTTGAGGGCAGAACCCTGGGCAGCTCACAGACTATTCCGCTGGTCCAAGTCCAACCAGGTTAATTGACCCGATGGTCCAATGAGCACCAAGAAAACCAAAAGTGTGAAGGTAATGTTTTTATGGGGAGCATGTTTCAATGAAAAAACATTGTGGACCAGAACTCAGAAACAGGTGAGGTGCGCCAACTCTTGACCAGCTATTTAGTTTAATATTTAAATATATGTAATCATATGTTTATGCGACATTAGCTTCTTTAACTTTGTTGTAACTCTAAACCATGAATCGCTTGTACCCTAAACTCCAGGGTCAAAGGTCACGTGTCAGGAGCAGCAGGCCGTAAATCTCATCCAGCACAGATTCACTTTTCATTCCCTCTCTTGAAGAACACCAGCAACATTTATTCATCGTGGAGATATGAAGATGAAGACCTTTGCTCTACTTGATTCACATGTGTCTCGTACAAATTCTGTATTTATGCTCAAACTGGGGAAAGTGAGAAGCTTTCTCTCTTCTGAGCCAAATGTGTAATTACATCATAGTTTCTATTTGAGCCCTCGCAGGACTATATTTGCATCCCGGGGGTAACATTTGAGAGTCACAACGACTTCTTAATTAGAGGCCTTCAGTTGTGGGTGGCACTGTGAAATCCTGCCGAGCTCCACATTTCCCTGTCTCCCGAAGAGAGTTCCCATGGCTGAACCGTTTGGGACGGGGCGAGTGTCTGGAACCAGCCTGATGGAACAGATTAGTCTGGACCAACAAATATGGAGTTTATACATTTCTGATCCACGGTTTGAATTTGAATGTTTTAAACCCACAGGAGGACGAGTTTAATCACTTTTAACTGCTTCATATTCCTAATGAAATAATGTGTTTAATATTTATTTCATTGGCAGAAGAACTGATTCATCATTCGATTCATAAAATGTCACAAATAGGAACCAGAGCCTGTGATGCAGTACAAACCCCCACAGATAATTGAATGTATTCAGCTGTGATTGGTGGATATGGAGCCTTGTGTCATGTTGTGTCTCCTTGAGACAGAGCAGCACATCCAATAATCACTTTAACCTCCAATCAGCATCCTGTGTAATCAACTCTGATGGATAAGGGAGAGGAATATGTTAAGCCCCATCGCCAAAAGGAAAGTTATTAAATACATATAGTTAAATACTGTATATATAAGTATAATGTTGATATACATGTGCTCCTTGAACAGGTTTAACATTCAAATGCTGCTTATATTGGTGAGAATAACCAATGAGCAAGGCAAACCTGAATAAGGTCTTAATCGGAATTGAATTAAGACGTGTGGAGTATTCCAACCTTAGTCATATATGTTTTAATCTCATTATAACATCATATCAGAGTTTTTCAGAGCATTTTAAGCTGCTGCTTCATGACTCATGTCCCGGGAGGAAACAGGATGGAAAAACACAAAAGGAGTTGTAGCTTTTGCAAAAGTAGAAAGAAAACACCCAGATTCCTATAAGATGGTGTCGTACAAATAAACTATTCCAAGTTGGGGTTTTAAAACCAGCAGAATGACACAGGAACTTAATGGTGAAGGGGAACGTTCTATTAGCAACTCATTATAACACCATAATCCATAGGGTGTTATTCTGAATAAGGTCACCAGTAAGAATATTGGTGTAAATGTAAATAAAGTCAGGTTCCAGTCTGCATGATCAATACTTTAAATACATTTATTTGACATTAGCTACATAAACATGTAAATCATCTAAATTCTGTTCTTCTTCCACCGCTGGAGAAGGGACGCACACTGAGGCTTGAACCAACGACTATTCACAAACCAGATATGACTCAAGTCACCGGGAATGTCCTCATGGATATGAAATCCAAACAAACATGGCTCTTTGCTTGATAAGCATTAGAAGCCGTGTGTCCAGCCCACCAGGACGATGTCCAGTGCCTCCTCCAGCACGTGAGTCCCCAGTAAACACTCCACTTGGGAGCCGCAGGGGAAAAAGCAGGACTTCCATATTGGGTGTGAAAGCGGCGAGCTCAAGGAGCTTTGGCTTTACCTTGTTAGGAAGTGCGGCTTCGGAGAATAAACACAAATGTTCCTGGTGGAGCGAAGGAGGACAGAAAAGGAGGGGTGGGTGGATGATGGAGGAGGGAGAGGGAGGGAGAAGATGCCAGAAGGTATAGAAGAGAAATAACAGAAGTGCTCACATCGATGGTTATGGAGGACAGGAGCTGGTCAGAGTGAGGAGGTGATGAGGAGCGTGGAACACAGGTTGCTAAGGGGCTGTGTAACATCGTGATAGAGGTAGGGTAGAGGTGGTGGTGGGGGGGGGGTGATTTCAGCTGGGTGATTTCCTTCCTGTGTTCCCATGGAATGAGTGTATACTCCCACAGGGCTGGGCTGGACCCCCTTCCAGCACCGAGCACAATCACAGGGCAGGGCTGCAGAATTTCCTCCCCCTCCCGTCCCCTCACTCTCACTCTCCCCTCATCACTCTCACTCTCATCACCCTCTCCATCCCTCTCTTCTCCATCTAGCATGCACAGTCACAAACACATGAGGCCCAACATGTGTCCATACAAACATACGCAGCACAGTACATCCACTTACCCTCTGAACTAATGTCTCTCTCTCTCTCTCTCTCTCTCTCTCTCTCTCTCTCTGTGCCACATGTTGATGCAGTGTCACTCAATATGGATATATATTGTTCTTTATGTTTCTTCCTGTGACCAAATTAGATCATATAAACTTTATTGATTTTCTGAAATATGAACAATTGTACTGTAGTATATTTTGAGACCATCCCAGACACACACACACACACACACACACCTACACACACACACAGTAGCACGGAGCTACTACACAAACTCAGGAGGACATCAGATGTGTACTTATCTGCAGCTGAAAGGAGTTCTCCATAAATCCACAATTTCCTACTGTTTGAATAATGTCCCTCTAAAAACTACAGTGCTCGGCTGTTTTAGGAAATGATTTCGTCTTTTCCTTTTTTTTTGTTATTTTATTCTGATCTGGTTGTAAAGATTCAGATCTTGAGCAGGAACCAATGGGCTCGGAGCTGAGAACCAGAGGCCCGTCAGTGGAAGACGTGGACTAGCGCTCACATGTAGCTGATCTCAATCTCTGCCTGGGATCGTGTTGACAAGAAGAAAAAAATGAAATATTGGCAGTCTTATCCAATAAGCTCCACGTACAGGTGAGAAACCACATAACTGCTGAAAACATGTCGGCACAGGACAACGTCTGAGTGTTTGGTGAATTTTACTCCGCTGCCAATAAACATCTTTGCACAATGGCTGAAAAAAGTGACAGGAGCTTGAGTGGATCACGCACTGCGGCAAATACAAGAATAAACAAAGAGAGGGGAGGATCAGGATTGGAACTGATGATGTGCTGAGGACATGGATCAGACTGGTGGCTCTCACTGTTTTACTGTGGCTAGTGAAAAGAACTTAAACCGCAAACCAGTGCAGTTTCAGTCTGTGTACATTTGCTTCCACATTCATTTGTGAAGTCGCTGAAACTTTTCACCTTTGACCCCTGAACTCTTCAGTTTATCCCTGAGTGAAGAAATTTCCTTTAAGTTTAAATATTGTGTTGAAAAGGCCAAAGACATGTTTGTGAGGCGCCTGAGTGACCTTGAGCTTTGAGCTTTGAGCTTTGACCACTACAATCTGATAAATTAATCTGTGAGTTTAAGTCAACATTTGTGCTAAATTTCAAGTTCATTAAGCAAAAGAGGGTTTTGTAAGATCTCTGTGATCATTAATACCAAATCTGCAACGTCCTTCTTTATGTATCCTGTTCATAACCTAAGAAATGTTCCTCGTGAGGTCACAGCGACTTTGAAAAATCAGTTCATCCTCCAGTCCAAAAATGTGTAGAAATCCCCTGAAGCCCACGCAAAGAAGGTTTCACTTGAGGCTTAAAGTGGAGTTAATTACCTCTCATGACTTCATCCTCTCTTCAGAACAGCTGAAGAAACCTACACACTATGCTCTAACCCTCAGTCTGTGTCTCGCTGTGCACCCTCTGCAGTTTCTGGGAGGTATTAATGTCAGTAATTATTGACACCGCCTCATCACTATCCATCATTTGGCTCATACAGGGCTGTCATCATGCAGCCCACACGTTCCCTGCCAGTGATGCATTGGTGTGGGTGAAGCTCCACCTTCATGCAGCTGCTTGGGCTTCACTAACATGGGACGTTCCCTGAAAACAGGCAGGAGAGAGGTTCACATCCCGAGTTTCCACCAAATCTCTCAGATCTGTCTCCTGTTTGCTTCATCCTGACAAAACACAACTTCTGTTTGTTTGCCAGTCCGTCACTGGGAGCGTGAGTCAGTCAGACTGGGTTGAAACAGCTGTTTCCTCTGATACAGTCGGTAGCTACTAAAATCACAGAGAGTCGACATGTAAATATGACAAGAGGCGTGAGAGACGTGGATTAAACAACCTGCTCGAGTGCACGGCCGGAGTTTGGGCTGAGAATTCAAGGAATGTGTCTCTGGAAGAAAGAAGTCAGCAGCAGATGTAGTTTGTGTTTGTGCAGAAGGAAACAAGACTCCTTTAGAAACGTGGGACTCTGCTGCCGCCTGGTGGCTGTAATCGAACAGCTTAGATTAAAAACTTCAGATCATTTTTTATTTCTTGATCATATTTGACCATCAGATTCTAGTCTGTTTGTTTCTTGAATCACAGAATGAATCAGTTCTCCAGGTGAGCTTGTGAATCCTGTGTACACTGAGGTTGCTGCATGTTCCCAAATGCGGATATTATTAATAATTCAGGAACAATTATATAAAATGAAATCAAATCGTTCCAGATTTGATCAAATATTATGTTTTGTGTCTGCTTTTTAAAAACAAATGAGCTTAATGAGGTGAACATTTCTCTCTTGATATGACAGTGGAGTGATGTTTCACTTTGTGTTTGTTTTCTTATGTGAAACATGTTGCATATTAATTTCATTTGAATGAGGTTCAAGTGCAGTTCAGTTGTAATGTTCTAACTCCTCCAACAGGTGGCGGTCTAACTGCATCCATCACTGCACTTATGGGAACTACGTTTATAAACTATATATTTCAGTATAAACTGAGCGATATTATCTTTTAATCTAAATAGAAGAGCGTCAAACTAAGCAACTGAGCAGTACACAGGGTTAAAGTTGAACTAGATGTTGAATCTCCTCCACTCACCCACAGAAGGGTGTGTGTCCCATGACACTGCTGATGGGAAGTCATTGTCTACTTAGGATAATAATGTTAGACTGGGAGTCGCTCACAGTCACTGCCCATCATCCCCAGTGATCATCTTCATCCCTAACCAGACTAATGACCGATACATGTCATGGAAACAAGAGGAACAACACAGTGAGTCGGACCAAGTGCCTGATGAACTGTTTTATAGACACATTTTCACAATCTTTGAATGTCTCTTATGTCCTATGTGTGTATGTGTGTGTGTGTGTGTGTGTGTGTGTATGTGTGTGTGTGTTTGTGTGTGTTTAGCCCCGGCTGCTATTTGCTGCATACCATGTGTATGAGCTCAGCAGTCAGGACGAGGGTTGTGATAACCTTTACTCGCCCTCACTCACGCACACAATACACACACCTGCTAGTATAGTGTATCTGCAACTAGTGTTTAAAGACCTGTGTTCAATCCACAGTGTGTGTGTTTGTGTGTGTGTGTGGGGGGGGGGTCTCTCCTTCAGAACAAGGAAGAAATGTTTTACTGTCTTCTTCAAGCTAGAGATTATTGTATACTGCTGCACAAAAACTAGACGAACAATTACAGAAAATGTTTTCCAAAGTCAAGTCAAGGTTAACACAATCATGAGCAGAAATATAACAACTTCATAAACTGTATGAAGTGCTGACCTGCCTCTGAACACGCAGCATCTCTCTGACCTGAACTGCACTTTACACTGAATGAATAGAAAAGCCAGTTTCCTGCCCTCGGGCTCTTTCCTCCAGTAATACCCTCTCTCAGTGGGCTGTATTTCTCTCTTTCCTTTTTCTTTTTTTTACGTGACTGGAAAACTGCCGTGGTCGGGACCTGCGTCAACAAGCTATTGTCAAAGTGACTAACACCTTGTATCCTGGCAACCGGCGCACAGAGAGGAAGTCCAAGTGGCTGCTGTCACATGACGAGGCCATGTGACGGGAGCGTGTTAGTAAACAAGGGAAGTCACGGAGCAGCAGCTGGATCCTGGGAAGCTTCACTCTCACCAGCAACGCCTTTGTTTTTCCTTTTGTCTTCAATCTATTTCTGATTCTTATTGAATAGAATTATGGATTCTTTTGAATAACAGATAAACACATTATCCTCCATGTAGCTGCAGAGGTCGTAAACTTAACCTTTGTCTGCATTAATCTGGATATTGTTTGGAGGGTTTCAATCTCCCCACACGGCTAAATATATATATTTACGAAGGGAGAACATAAAAACATGCCAGGCCAGTAGGTGGCGATGACGATCCGTTAAATACCAAAGAACACAGTGGTCCAAGTGAGACGAGACACCTGTGGATGTTGTTTATGTTGTGTAGTGATTATTAATGTAGCTGTAAACTTGTAATAAGACCTTAAGAGTGCTTAATACACGTAGAGAAACTGGTAGATTGCTGCAAGTGTTGCTGCTTCTGGTGCTCATCACACAAAGAAAAAGTTTTTTGTAAACACGGATGTATAAGTTAATAAATAAGTAAATAGATATATCAATAAATAAATGTATGTATGTAGCTTATTTAACACGTTTTTTCTGGTTTAAAACAAAAATTTGATGTAATTCCTGGTAAGTGCACATTTTGTGTTTATTCCCCAGAGAGCCAAGTTCAATTCTCTGTGCCCTCAGTGTTTATGCTAAGCTAAGCTAACCAGCTGCACAGATGTAGCAGAGGCCAAGACATCATTACGTTGAGACCATATAGTATTCTGTATGAAAATCATACACTTCCCATAATCCCATATTGGGCCTCAGTAAATACCAGTGTTTCCATCACACTGCCCCCAGTTTGTCACACAGCCTTTAATTCATCTGTGGCCTATTACCAATTCAAACCGATTGAGTCAGACTTTGACAGAGCTCCTGCAGAGACACCGATGACATCATACGACTCATTCAAACACTCGCGCTGAACTCCCCGTGACCAGTGACACAATCCCAGTGTGTAAAATATGGATGGGTTGAGCCCCAGATTCTCAAAGTGCTTTAACACTCAGTGCTGTGCTGGAACCACTGCACCGCTCTCTCTCCACATCTGCACGGCTTCACCCTGTCGACCTGGCTACTCCCTCCTGCTGGCCGAGTCTAGTTTTTGGCAAATGGGACTTGAATGAGTCATGAGACCAGGAAACAGACACAGACAGATAAAATCCAGAGTATTTGATGTCTGCTGTCTGAGCAGGAGACTGTGGATCACTATGTCTTGTCCTCGTAAATCTGTTTCAAACACACACACACACACACACACACACACACACACACACACGACCAGAGTCAGATATGATGCAACGGCAAGAGAAGCCTACCCAGGTAAATGAAATCAGAATAGAGGTAAATGCAGTCTTGTCCTGACAGTTTATCCCCGGTTATAAATCAGCTGTTACTGGGGACGATCCCAGCTGCTGTTCTATCGTTTTATGAGAACATTTGAGCAACTGCCTGCACACACACCTGATCATTATGTATCAGGAACAGAGAGAAAACACAATATAAATGCTGGTTGTCACTTGTTCTTTTCTTTGCCCAGGAAATGAGTTCTGTGCCATGCTCTGTTCCAGCAGCACTTTGCTGTACGCTCACAATGAAGGTACAGGGACGACTGGTACAGACCAGTAAGGCCACACCTCCCTGCTGTTGGACAAGTGGCTCCACCAGAGCAGTTGCAGGTTAAACATTTTGCTCAAAGGCTCCTCTGCAGCAGACAAAGAGGAAAGAGACAGTGGCAGTCCTGGAGAAGTCGACTGATATTCACTATGTGTTAGGACGGTTTTTTAACTTGCTCCCTTTGTAAAGCACTTTGCAACATGTGTTTTGAAAAGTGCTCCATAAATAAAGATTATCATATATTAATAAAAAGGTACCCATGTGCAGACACAGAGAGCTCAGTGTTCTCTGAGCTGTGCCCCTCCAACAGTTCTCCAGTCAGATCTGTGAAGCTACAAGCTGAGCATCGCCTGCTCGAGGGCCAAAGCAAACATCCAGCCACTTCCTCCTGGTTTCATTTCACGTTATCTCTCTGAAAACAGACGTTTCCACAACATTATGTGCTTTGTACTCTGGGATCAAATATTCTCCATTTTTGTTTCAGCCCACTTCGGGTTTTTTGTTAATCCACAGCACCAGATGGGGAAAGGTTCAGAAAATGTCCACCACATTAAAGTCTATTATTGAATCTCAGTTTCTTTCCTGTCTTTGTTTGATGTCTCACATCATACTTCGGTCACGCCCGAGTAAAAAACAATAAAAGCACTAAATACTCGTCACTAGTGAAGTTACAGTCACTTTAAAATCAACAACAGAAAGTGACAATTACGACATCAAGACATTTTCTTACAGGAACAAAACCACAAATGGTAAAATACAGTTTGAATCCATGTCTATTCCATCAAAGACACTCCGATGATGTTGAAGCAGATCTTATCTTCAGTGTCCCAGCCAATCAGAACTCCCGGTTAGACACATTTCATTATTAGGATAAACACCCTCGAGATCTACTTTCTCGTTTGAAACAACTGAATTAAGATTTTGTACAGTGAATGGAAAATATTTTGTAATAATAACAATAATACTTCATCCAACTTTCCCAGAAGTTGTAAAGCATTTTGCAATGATGCAGGATGTGATAAGATCTCCCTAGGAACAGGTTCAAAACTAAAAAAAGATTCCCCTGAGTGTGGTATAGATATGTCAATATTCAGGAATTTTAGTTTCCCAGTCAAGAAAACCAACTATTCTTTAATGAATGAGATCTTTCTCTCTGATTGAACATATTAGATTCTGATCTTGAAGAATAACTGAGCCCCACATGAATAACTCAGGGAGAGCAGCAGAGTCTCCGGGCCGGGGGGGACTGACCTCGGCAGACCAGTCCGTCCTGGACGATGCTCTGTTTGCAGACGCCGCAGTGCTTGGCCTTCTTGAACGTCTTCACCCGGAACGTGTGGGAATGAAGAGCCTCCAACTCCTCTGGCTGCAGGTGAGGAAACAAAAAGACAGAAGGAATGTTGGCGTTAAAAAAAAGGTTGTGAGCAGACGGCTCGAGCACAGGTGTTCCACAGAAATATAAAGTCTCAGTAATAGGTTCATTTTGTGTAATTGGCCATTTGCAATACATAAACTCCACATAAATCACACACATTCATGGTCACACTCCAACACGACCATGGTCCTGAGTAGTACAGGAAGAAGTTCTTCCAGCTCACTACGATAAAAGACATAAGCTTGTAGAAGCTTGAAGAATATGTAGTTTAATCTCTGCTGTTTCCCTCCTCTCCTTCCTCCTCCTCCTCCTCCTCCTCCTCCTCCTCCCCCCCCTCTCTAAACTTCTGTCCTGTCATCTCCTCTCCCTCCTGGCAGGTGGGTTACACAACTCTCTGGAGAAGCTGTGTGTCAGACATCCTGTGTGTGTCTGCTGCCTGCTGTGTTTTCTCTCTTCTGCCTCACAATCCCCTTTTCCTGTCTGTTTTCTAGGCATTCAGCAAAATAACTGAAAAGTCAAGCTTTGGAAGTCTTGTCGTGTCTTTCACCAACAAAAATAAAAACCCTGCTGCGTCCTGTTTCCATTTTCCCCCCTAATGGCCGACCGTGGGGAAATATGACATCATTGGTGTATGTGGTGTATTTGCTCAGCTTTGAGGTTCGGCTCTATGGGATTAGTGGTCCATTGAATCAACAGCCGTATACCAAATGTTAACATTATAGTTATTATGTCGTAAAAGTACTCGGCCACAGCCGTTAGATATTCCATCAACAACTACAGCGAAATGGCATTTAACAAAACCCATATGGAGTTTCTCTCTGTTCTCAAGTCTTTTATCTTATAAAAGCCTTTTTTTCTTTATTTCATCTACAGATTTTATAATATTCTTCCTGCCCTCGCTTTAAAATAATCCCTGATGAAAGTGTCACTCCCTCGTTATGATATATACATCGTTTTTCAATCTCTCTGGAGGCAGAAGGAAGAGGAATCAAACTGCAGCACGGGAGGTTTGTGTAGCGACATCTGAGAAACAGTTGTGAGTCATTTGCTTGTGAGCAGGTGCTTTTTAGGAGGGTTTCAAGAGGACAAAATAAGAAGTCTGATCGTAAAATGAAGAAATAATGCTCCTAAAGTAAAATAGCACACTCATGACAGCACAACCAATCAACAGGCAGTTAGAGGACTGGGGGCAAAATTATCGTTAAGCCTTCTGATACATATATATATTATTTCATATATGCTTTCGGGTGTGTAGAGCAGAATGCAGCTGGTATTTTATATTGAACTCGTCTGTAATTGTCTTTATTTTGTGAAATCAGAATTTGTTCCTGTGTGTGTGTCTGCAGGCGTCTACATGGGTCCCTGATTTAAACCTGAAACGTTCCTAAACACACATATGTTTCTACACAGGGGATTAAAGGGACATAATGGATAGGTTTTCCAGACAGGAAGTGCCAGTTTAAAATGGGGTCCTGCCATGAGGCTTCCATTAAGTGCATGTGCGCGCTGGACAGGGCTGAAAGTGCCCATGTGGTTGCCATACTGAGGGACTTAGCACAGGAATTCTCATATGGGACGACCATAGAATCACCAGGCCTGGTGATGAAAATCAAGTAGATCCCTGCCCTGAAAATATTCTCCGACTTCAAACCACAATCTCAGAACCACTAATGACCCCCTTTTTGTTCTGCTCTCATCAGTCCTGAGAGGCGACGTGTTGGAAAAGTGGCTCAGGGTGTGTAATCATAGCACAGGACTCTTAAATGATAAACCAGACTGAGTCTCAACTGGACTCTGATGGTTTTCTTTCTGTGTCCTCTCTCCTGTTATTAACAGCGGGAACTGACTGAGCAGAAGGAAAGTGAAGCGATTCCACTTCTAATGAAGTCGGAGTTCCAGGCAGTGCAGGATCCGGTGAACACGAAGCAGCCACACTGAATCCTTCACGGGATTCCAGAGGAGAAAGAAGCTGCCTCATTATACTGTTTGTTATAGTTGACACCTCGTTAAACACATTGTCTATAACAGGAGGGTTGGGTCATGAGGAATAAAGCTAAGCCTGTGGTTTCTAATTGTATCTGGGAACATCAGGATGAAAGTGATAATAAAATACCTTCATCACATGTTTTGGTCTTTATATAATGGCTTTAAACACTGTGTTCTTTTATCATGCTTTAACAGTGGAGGTAGCAGCTGTGCGAGGTGGAGCTGAAGCTCATGTATGAATACTAATACACTTATACTGTGAACATGCTGGTGTTTAACTTAATCTTAATTTAGTGCATCACGATGCTATGAATGTCTAATTAGCACTTAACCCCCAGCACAGCTGAGGCTGGTTTGACCTGATGATGGCGCCGCATGGAAAGTTGAATGATCAGTGTTCATTTCACTATGGATATGACAATCTATTGGGATATACAACTAAAAACCAAAAGTGTCAGTGTGGTAGATATTTGGCAAGAAGATGGTGAACATTGACCCAAACATTTCACTTTATAACAACGAACAGAAACATTTCTAATTTTAAAAATATGTTAAAAGCATTGAAATCCGAAATTAGGCTGTTATTAACAATCTAAAGATTATAGATCATAAAAATTGGTTTTATACAAGTGGAGTGTGATGTGTGTACCAGGCTCCATGTGACAGTTCAGTGTTTGTGTCACCGAGCCACATGGCAGCAGCAGGACAGCCGACCCTTCATTCCATCTCCCGGCTACGCCTTACCACCACATAACGTGATTAGCCTAATCTGGTTAGGCTGGAATAATGAGCACGGCTGTGCGCGGGACATGCCACGTTGGCAAGTGGGCTTTTGTGTGTGTGTGTGTGTGTGGGGGGGGGGCGCCTCTATGCCCGGGCATCCATACGTGTTGTTATCCAAGGTGCCGCCATGCCAAGGCCCCGGCTCGCATCTGCTGGGTCGGGGGGTCTGGACGTGGATTTCAGGGGATTGGGAGGCGGCGCTAAGTGGGTTTAATGGTTCTTTGAGGATGATGGGGTGGATCTGTCACGTGTCTGGTTTTTCATGATGGATCATTAGAATAATTCAAATATTTCTGTCATTCTGTAAACATGACACCAGGCTTTGTGGAAATTGAAACCTCTGGAATCACCAAGATGTGGTGACCAGTAACAATCCTCTGGTTTCACTTCTGAACTGGTCAGGAATCAGCTGCCAACATAACAGCAGTGGATACTGTGTGAGAGCAACAGTATTTTTAATTTGCTTCTGTCAGAATCTCTACTCCAAACCAATAAATTAAAAATCGTCTTGACTGGGGTACAATGACAAATATCATAATATACAATATATGATAAAGTATACTATAGATTTAAGACTTAGTGCATACATGCCTCGTTGTGCTTCTTTCTCTCTCATTCCAGATTCCAAATCAAATTACTTCTGCAACGTGGGGTGTAACACTCTGTAAGCCCGTGTTGCTATAGTAACGAGCAATGTTATTCTACTGTAGATTCATTTGAGCCTCGGCTTTCCCCCACCTGTCCACACTTACAAACACAGACACACACACACACCCACACACAACCCACACACACCTATACATTTTGTGTGTTAAACAATCAGCCTCTTTAAACACTTCTGAGCCTCCTCACACTCTCCTCAGCCTCCAGCCAATCACGTAGCAGGACCACTGGCAGGGACCGGTCATCCACTGGTATGCCAGTTCATTAGAGTGAAGTAAGGTTGTGGAGTGGAGTGGAGATACTCTGAAAGTGGTGCTTTAAACTTCATGACAGTGATGGAACACGTTAGTGCTGATGCTGATCCTGATATTTCCGACTAAAGTGTTTTAGACTCACCCGTGCATATGGCAGGACAGTCCCTTGAAAGCAACACAATGCTTACAATCAGTGTTTCTCACGAGAGAGGAAATCTAACTCTCTTTAGAATTATATGAGGAACTCCCACTTTAAACTTCACTGTACGTTTTTTAATCATCTCCCAAACTTTTACAGAAAGGCTTATTTTCTTCATCGTTTCTTTTTATCCTTTCCTCTTGCCTTTATTTTTAATTGATGTTGAATTATTCAAATCTTTGGATTTAGCATATTAGATTTTGTGGTACGTAATAAGCTGTATTTGATCTTTGATGACGTCCTCCTTGCTTCTGTGTTTTGCTTCGGGCCTCGTTGGGGCTGTGGCAGCTCGAAGCCGGGGGGTGAACTTGCGCTTTAGGGGATTAATTTCGGTCTCATCCAGCTTATTACTAGTAGTCCAAGACATTCTGGTTTACAAAGCCAAACAAAACCAGGATCTCTTCAGCCGCCCGCTCTATGTTAGGCCCCCTTGCCCTCAGCAGAGATCCAGCCTCAGTCTTTAACCTCAAAATACTATGTAAATACGCCACAGAGCAATATAGCAGGACAGCTCCCTTTGTGAGTTCTTAATTGTTTCCGATCATTAGCAATGCACCCAGCACTCGGAGTTTGTTTATTGTTTGGTGGCTAGAGTATACTGGGAGTCGCTTGGGGAGACATGGGTGATGAAGAGAGCTGTGGGGGTGGGGAGCAGAGAACTAAAGAGCTGGAGCCTCGCAAGTGTGTTCACGGGAGACGTGGCCCTCGGCTGATTCTCTTCAGTTATGTTCTGCTGCAGCACTCAGTCTCACAGTCGCTTCACACTCTCACACTCTCACACTCTCTGATGCGCCACAAAGGAAGGAAATGGTTTCAGACAGGCACCCGGGACCCCGAAAGCTGAGGTCAGGGTGTACACATACCCGCCCTCCAGCCCAGGCCCTACGCTCCTGGGAACAGACTCCCGTTCCCTTAGAGACGCACGCATAATCTCCTGCCTCACACTCATTAGCACACACGGACACAACAGGCACCCTCGTGCATAAAAATGTGCAAATACACACACACACACACAACACACACACAGTTTTACATCAAGGCACACACACACACATGCATTCCATCCAGCGTCTTCCAGCATCCTCCATCTCTCCACCATTCGTTTATTTTTCTGTTAACACACACATTTTTGCCTCACAAAGTTGATAAGATAAATGTGTTCACCAACAAATGCTTATTTCAAATCAAGCAATTATAATTAGCTTTTTGTTTGCCTGATACAGGAACAAGTGCTGCTGCTGTTTGTTTGTTTGTTTGTTTGTTAGTAGGATTATGCAAATATTACGCAACTGATATTTTTAGGGGTCACTTTGCATTGTTTGTACATTTCTACAGAAATCATTCTTGGTTAAAAAGCAGGTGTATTTAGGGGACTGATATGTATGAGTGTGTGTCATTTACTGCAGTTGGGTTGATTCATCATTACGTGTTGCACCTTATCCTTTACAATCATTTGATTCAAGGTAAATCAGGTAAATAGGATGAACCACAACATGTTACAGTGTCTTTTTGGTAACAAACTGATGATTCATCTACTTTTCACATTAATTCTTTCTCCTCATTTAAACACACAACCTGCTAAAGATGAATCAGAAGGATTTAAATGTCTAGCGGAATAACAAATGAGGGATCAGACATATTCAAGTGGCTGTAGGTGCAGGGTAACACAGGACGTGGACGTGAGGACAATCTGCCAAAGTAAAGACAGGAAAACACCTGCAGGAAGAGGAAGATGAATACTTGACGTGTACAGACAGAAGATTAATGTCACTGGAAAGATTTTGTTCAAATTTCAGTCCTGTAATAAAAACCATTGGGTTTTCAGGCCTTGAAACCACAAATATGTCCAAATATTTTAGCAACACACGTTTTAATGATAATAAAAGACCATTTGTGACATGTGTGAAAGCTTGCAGCTTGATTTATGTTTCTACAAGCTACGAACTTTAAGACTTTTTGTCAACTGCTGTGTTTCAGTTGGTGTTTATCTCATAACGGACGGAGTGTTTTCACACTGGGCAGCATCAGGACGTGTTAGGTAATGCTACACACTGGAGATAAACCCTTTCCAGACACTGAGCTGTGCGACAGACATTCCAGCTGAATGAGGGAGCCGACAAACTGTTTTCCTCCTTCGGTTCAGAAGTGAAAAACTCTTCCTTCAACCGATTTGAATGTGTGACTCATGCACAAACGTAGACACACAAACACACACACCATGATGTCATCCTCTGCTTACACTGGCTTGCGCTTTTTTAGCACTTCGCCCATTACCTCACATACACAGCCGCCAATACACGCCCGCCTCGACCAATCGCGAGCCAGCCTCAAGCTGTCAATCAGCATGTTTCACCCCCCCCGTTTCTAAAGCAACAGATAACTGAATGAAACCAAATGAGGAATACAAACATTTGAATATACATCAACTACATCAAATGACAGAAACTATTATAAAATGTATATGAGACATATGTATATGAGGAAATGAAACATCCTCTGTTGACCATGAATCTCCAGGGCTCGATAATAAACAGATATTCTTAATTCATAAGCGAGTTGTTTGACTTGTAATCCCGATCAAAAGATGTTTTTTAAACGTTCAGGCTGCTTGTAAACGTAAGATCTCTTTAACAAGATTACACCGGGGCACTCTGAGGTGTGACAGACAGAAACTACAGACAACACGGAGAGAGAAAGTCAGGTCACAGACCAGGCCGACTTACAGACAGACCCACAGCCACTGACAGACCCGTCTGGCCTTCCTGTCTGTGTCTCTGTACAGTCTGAATGAAGTCAATGAAAGCAACACACACACACCACGCACACACAAACGCACTAACCAGCGACTATTGTTCCTCCTGCTGGAGCCAGAGGCCTGAATGAGACCTCTCCAGTCAACTGGGTTAATCAGCCATTTACGTGCCCGTCTCTCATATGGGACACCATATGCATGGATGGATATTTTCACAAGACACAGTGGGCTGACCTCTGCATGCCTCCATCTGTGACTGTGTGTGTGTGTACTACTGTGTGTGTGTGTGTACTAAGTGTGCTACACTTTCTGACTCTGTAATTAGGCAACACTACCACTTGCTAATAAATGTAAAGGTTTTCTCTGTTTCCCAGTTTTGCTGAACATTTTCAAAATCCCTCCCCATGGGACATGATTTACCGACCGATTGTTAAATCAAGTAACGAGATGTGTCTAATCGTATGGTAAAAGTCATCCTTACCATAGACAGATTTATGCTTTCTATGACATCATTGTCCGGATCCTGAAAAATCACTTTTTACTTTGATGTCATTTTCAGACTTTTTTCAACTTCTTCTTGACAAATCTCGGAAAATCTATTTTTTGGGATCGTATCTTTGTTTATCTTTATGTCAGAGCAGCTCCAAGAGTTAATCATCTACCATCCAACTAGTGTTCTCACCGAGCTTTGTGAAAATCAATGAATATGTTAAGTTACTTTCTCCAAATGACACACATACACAGTCACACACACACACACAGATGAAAACAATGTCATCACAAACCAGCAACGTTCGGTTCCCTGTAAAGTGCAGGGAGCTATCGAGCACCTCATTGTTCACTTTCTGTCAAAGTTCTTCGTGCTTACTATCTCCAGATTTCTGGTCCACTCTTGAAGTGACTTCTTGTTCAGCTCTCAGAGGACGAATGCAAAGCAGATTCTAAAAAAACAAACTCAACAAGAAAACTGCAGGAGCCTGTTTCCAATTAGGTTTCTAACCAACTTCTCCTGAATGACATGTTACAACAATCAGCCGCTGAAGGAGGAAGTGAATGTGTGAATCCCCTAATTGTGAGCAGCCCACTACTGAACAAGTGCAACGGGGCAACAACTCACAGTTAAATACCAGAAAGAAGAAGGAGTTCTCGACCTTTCCTTCCTCTCATTTCTTCCGCTCTCCAGTTCCCACTAACCAAACGGCCTTACAATGAACAGTCACCTGCTTTTCATTTGGGGAAAAATGCACCCCAGGCATTCCAGGCTCTCCTTCCTCCAACCCTGCCTACCCCTCTCTCTTTCTCTTGGTCTCTCTCTCTCTCTCTCTAAGTCCGCTCTCTACATGCATTTCATCTCAGCGAGGTGGATCCCAGGGAGGAAATTACTCAGTCATCCAAAAGTGAAGAGGGGAGAAATATCCCTTCTTCTCCTCCGACCCCTCGTATCTCGGTGGTTGGGATTTGGTGCTCAGCTTTCTGAGCAGTGGGTCGGGAGGTGACACAGAAAGTAGAGATAGAAAGACACAATTTGTCATATATTCAATATAAATATTTTAGAATATGTATCTGTCCAGTACTTTGATTGGACTTTTAACATTACACCTGCTAAACCTCCACAAAGCTGCATATAGTGCTGCTAGCATGGCTGTAGACTCTCATCTTGTTTGAGTCTCTTTTTGTTGTCGTTCTAATAACTTTACTTACAAATTAGAATAGTGTAAAAGATGTTTGCATTCTAAAGTTGAATCTAATCTGTGTTATCTGTTATAACTCTTTCAAATTTCAAACAAACTGAATCTTACAGAATGAATTCTCTATTGCTGTTGTCATTTCCTGGCCTGGATTCAGGGATTTGTTTTGGAATCTTTAGAACAAATCCACATTAACTAACTCATAGACGTTAAAAGAGAGATGGGCCGTCTGTTTGAGGAAACAAAAGCTTCTTCCCCACAGTGTTGTGATATAGAAGTCTATGAACATAAATCATACATGTGGACGAAAGATGGCTCCGAGCTGAACATAAAAGAAGAGGGATGGTCCTCGCCATTAGAGGGATTAAACAAAAGTTCATCACAACAGATAACCGCCCAGGGAGAGAAGCATGTGTTCCATATCGCACTGGGTTGGCAGCGGCTCAGACACTGACCGATTCAAACTTGAAAACATAACCAAAGAATGTTGTGTAGGAAGGATGGGGATGATGTGTACTGTTGTTCTTATGATCTTATCATTTGCAGACGAGGGCCTCCTCTGTTCTTCCAAACTAGATTAAAAAAACATTTTCTGGTTTGTGGCCTGAAACCACATAAAAAATAAGAAAAGTCAAATAAATCTAACAAATTACTTTTTGCTTATATGAGTTGAACTAGAAGAGTGAAAAAACTGAAATCAACCAAATGCAAATCTGAATCCCTTTTGGATAGATGCCATCAGGAACCTTTCAGGGCCACTTCCAATGAGGATTGTTTGGCCTCAGACTTGAATGCATACGTATCCACAGGAGGCCTCAGATCACATCCAGAGTTAGAGGTTATCATGGCATTAACACGTTCTTTGGTGAGGGCCCTTCACTGACCCGTCGGAGATGCGGTGCCAGGAAGGAACTCGCTCCTCGAACCGTCCAGAGAGAATAGCTGGGAAATGAAATACTGAAGAGCGCCTCATCGTGAAGTCAGGACTCTCAGATTCACTCAAAGGAATCGACCGTGCTCAGCGTCTGGCACGAGATCTAATGAAGTGTTGTGTGTCCGAGGTTTGATCAGTGCTTGTGTGTTGTTGCTTCTTAATAAAGAAATTGCGTTTGACTTGGCTCTGCTCTGCTCTGTTCTGTTCTGTTCTGTGCTGTTCTGGCAGTGAAGAAACACCAGGTTTGACTCAACATGTACATGTAAGGAATGTTTTGGCTCACGCTGATTTAGATATGAAACATATCCATATAAGGCGGCTTTCAGAACTCAACATGGGGCTGATAAACAAGATATTGAGCCTTTAAAGGACCTGAAAACTTAAGAATTACTGAAGACTCAAGTGTCAGGCTCTTCAAACACGTCTATATAACCTCTGCCGGACCACAGACACTATGACAACAAATACCATCACATTACCTTTTAAGTTCATCATTAAGATTCACAAACTGATTGAGCACATATCAAACAAATATCTATGTGATGGAGGAGCTGTTTCTCTTTGGCGACTCATCTGATGTCAGATGGTAGTGATTACGATGATAATGATGATGATGATGTTGACAATGATCCTACTCAACAAACAGAGCCGCACTTATGTTGGTACCAAGCTGTTTGTGCAGAGACAGGAATTCCTCCCTTATACCGACATCTGCTGTCGGCTTGTTAGTCACAGTTTGTTATGTCTGTGGCATCATCACAGAAACTGGACATTTCTTGTGGTGTCCCTCAGGGTCGTGATGGTTCTTTGAGACAAACTGACACTCGGGAACAATATCACTTTGTCTGGTTGTAGAAGCTCCGGAGCAGAAACAAGGCTGCTTCACTTTGCCTGTGGGATGTGGTCTCTGGTAGAATGACTCACGTAGAAGCTGCTTGTTGGACACAAAAACTCCTCTAAAGAGTTTTAACTTTATCCAAAAGCAGTTGGACTCGCAGCTCATACATGTTTAGATGCATGTTTCAAGGTGTAAAGTCCTCGATTCACCCTGACAGTGACCAAAGAAGCCTAGAGCCAGAAGAGACCACCATGGACGACATGTTTAATGCTATCTTCTTTATCGCAGAAATAAATATTTATTTTTGTATGCTTTTTCTGAGGCTGAATCAAATTGCAGTGCCACGTACGTCCCAGACGAAGCAGTTTCCTCACCCGTGACTCAAATTCTCATCTGTGGCATGATGAAATGTTATGGTATTAAAAATCTATGACAAGTCAGCTGGTCAAAGAATTCTTAATTTACGATATAATTTATTATCAAAACTATATAATCTCTAGAGGAAGAGTTGAAGAGTTACAAACAAACATATATTCTTGTTTTAAACAGAAATCACGTCTGATACGTATCAAATATGTGTGTTATAGATATAAGTTATAATATTTATTATCTATTTGTCCATAAATAATGGACAATGGCAACAGTTGTCCAGTAATTAGCAATGAGCAGCAGAAACTGAATAGTACATCGGTTAAAGTTCAGGTTTGTCTTCAGATAAGTAAATGACTGAAGAGCAGTGATTACAGTGACGTACACGGAGACGAGAGTTTAGCTGGAACTCTCAGTTTTGTGTAGCAGGTCCACTTACACAGAGGATGTGTGTATTTTTTACCCCAACAGAGTGCAAAGTGATTTCTGTTGTTCCAAGGAAACACAAACGACGCAGCTATTGTGGTAAAAAATGACTGCTCATTAATGTCATTGTGAACAGAAGTGCAGGGGTTTGTCAGAGTTGTGTCTCCAGTGTTGACGGGGCCCGGGCCCCACAATGAGCCTCCTGTCTACTCTTAATTAAAACCAGGTCCAGACACCTCCCCACGCTCCGGAGCCCAGTCTGAGGCCGGTGCTCACAGTGGTTTCACTTCTCCGCCTGTGACCTTTGACCCTCGTCGGCCTCAAGAGTCTAACGAGCATTTCCTTGAGGGATGTGACCTTTATTCATCCATTTCCCTTCGTGCAACATGATCAGCTCAGGGTTTTAAAGACACCTTTAAAAATCCACATAGACCATAATTTAACATAAAATATTATTACATGATCTGCTTTACCATAACTTACATTGTTATTTTACTGTTTTAGTGTCAATAATAACTTGCTGGTTCCTTAAAAACACAGAAACCGTAGAGAGCTTAACGTTTAAATGTATTAAAATGTTAAAATCCCAGTAAGTTCTCAGCACCAGTAGCAGTCCCAAGACGCTAAGAAACTTCATTACACCCATTACCCCCCAGATATTCATCGGTTGTGACATGGTGCAGGAGAACTTTGCCTTGAAAGGGCAGCTACAGGAAAGGCCAGGGAGCAATTAACAAGAAAGGGGGTTAATCCTCTCCGGACCTTGAACGTGAAAGCTGCAGAAATTGTGTGACTTCTCCAGAGGTGACGTCTTGACCTGGCACATGAGGAAAGTTAATGAATCAAATCTGACATGATGGAGGCCTAGAAGATGTGGTGCAGGGTTTTCTGATGATCTGACTGTAAATGTGATATGTTCCATTGAAACCCTTCAGAGACATGAAGTAACAACACACTAAATTAAACAGAAGGTCTGAGGAGCATGATGTCTGACACTGAGATGCTAGCCTGGGTGCCAGACGAACTTAGCCCCGCCCACAACATTTGTTGTTCGGGAAGTTCGGTCTGGAGTCGCTCCGTTGGGGAGAAACTATGCTCGAACAGAAGCTGTTCGATCCAATCAAATCGTCAGGGCGGGCTTTATACGATGATGGACAGGTGATCAAGAGTAACGTAATCAACCACGTCATCAAAGTAGGCTTGGATAGAATGCCTGCCGCTGGAGAGCTGAGATGTGTAGATGCTGTATTTGAGTCTGTTTTAGGAGACATCGACAGCGCATTCATTTTGAAAGAGGAACAGAGAACGCGGAGGCGACGCCAAAGCGCCGCGTCGCGCTAATCCCTATCGCGCCGGCGCTTGGCTGTTAAACACCGGACGCTGAAGCGACGCTGACCCGCCGGGCAGCGCTAATAATATCACCGGTTGATCCAGTAGTATTCAAGCATACCGGTATACTTACTTGTTGCTCCAACATTAAGCAACAGCGTCCCAACATTTGTCTCTCTTGGTGTTGTCTTTATACAACATGTTCCGAGGATCATACAACTCACTGCACTTCTCCACTTCAATTATTAATTTAATGTCATCCATGTTGAAGAACTTCTCCGCTGTTTGCTCCGTTAAATGTCGGGTGTGGAGGGTAAATTACGTATTCTCCACTCAAGCCTATGTGGAGCCCCCCCCTCTCTCTTTTTATCTTTATCACTGCTTGTGTGGCTGTAGTGGATGGGCAGAGGGAGACATTTAATAATGTCATTGGTAAAACTCCAGGAAAACAGAAGGGGACTTCAAAGTATTTAAATTAATTTCAGTGTGTTTCCTGTCGCGATACGCTCGCGTCAAGCGGAAAAAATAGACTCGACGCCGAAACGATCGCTGCACAGAGCGAGGCAGCTTTGGGGCAGAGCGGCGCTTCAGCCTCCGGTGTGACCCGCACAAAGGTTTAACATGGGAGTGGATGGGAGCCAGCTGTTATTTAAGGCTTGGCGCTGCGCTTCAGCGTCAGGTGTGAACCCGGCATTAGTAAATAACTCACAATGATTCGCTTAACATACGTCACATACTACGTTGCTCTGATTGGTTGTAGGTCTATCCAATTGAGCGAAGAGGAATTATATTTCCTGGTTCGGTTGAAACACGCCCCATAATCACAGCCCAATGGAGCGGTCTCAGACTCACATTCTGACTAGAATTGTGAGTATGACAACGTCAGGCTACTGAGATGCTGCAATATTAAACAAATGAAAAAATTAACAGCAGAGATATTCCGGATGGCTTGAGTGTGAAACAAACCTTTTATAATCCGTGCATTCTGAGAATTTACTGCACATCATTTAGATTTATTTCATCTGTGGTTAAGTGGGAGTTCAAATTTCTGAATCCTGAAACTCCCTGCAGTGTGTGGGGGGCGGGCAGAAGGCCATGGGAGGTTTAAAGCCAATGTGCTCAGTGAAGCCTGCACTGGGCTGGGGGTCTCCTCAGGAAAAGAGGCTGCGACACACAAAGCTCAATATCTCTCATAAATCAACCGAGCAAGAGTTAAACTTCCCCTTTTTGGTTGTTCAAGATTATTCAACCAAGTCACAACAGAGAGAGAAACCAACGCACAGAGCGGCAGGACGATGGAAATAGCACGAGTCCACAGGATGAGGCAAACAACATAGCGAGAGGCTGCATGGCAAATCCATTATGGTAAAAACTCCAGATGTAACAATTATAGAAATCTGGACGTATTTCAAAGGGGCCATACACATGTGGGACGTTTCTTCTTCTTCTGAAAATCAGAG